>APFE030873958.1:0-32207 GCA_000404065.3 Pinus taeda
CCCGATTGGTCCATGAATTCTATTTAAAGCGCATGGAGGGTCATTTGTAGGTTAGCCGTGCATGAGAGAAGCTTATGTAAATTTTCATTCTTTTATTAATAAATTGCCTGTAGTAGCCACGTTGGCGCAGGCCGTGGACTGTTTCACTCTTTGAGGGTTTTAACCACGTCAAAATACTGGTGTATTGATCTGTGATCTGTTTGTGAGCGGTGTCCTTTTGGTGTTCTGTCTGAGGAACTTACCCTGTAAATTCCTACAAACTATTATAAAATAGTATCTATCAATTGACATTCTATCTATACTAAGATAGAAATGTGCCAAAGAAATTTTTGAGGTGCATGGATGTGTGATATTCCAATAAGATAACATTCTAATATGTCCTATAATAGAGATGAAAGTAATTTCAAATGTTAGGAATTAGTTCTAGTGGGATGATAAAAAACATTTTAGATGTCATGAAGCATGCTAAGGAGAAATAGATGATAAACAGTCGAAGGGCATGAGGAAAAATTACTAGCAACTACATCACTCGATAGATCTCATGACATGGGAGACCCGATCTCCTAATATCCCAATAGCATGGGTCACGATACTAAAATATATAATTATTTAGTGAATATTTTATCAATATATAATTATTTGACATATGTAACTACAAAATATAATAATCTTGGGTTTCCCTGATATGATTCATTCACTTCCATCTTCCATCATTGGTCAATGGTTGCATCAACTTGTTTTATCTAAATAAATCATATGTAGGTATTATGGAACTATAA
The DNA here is from genome assembly GCA_000404065.3 of Pinus taeda. Lineage (NCBI taxonomy): Eukaryota > Viridiplantae > Streptophyta > Pinopsida > Pinales > Pinaceae > Pinus > Pinus taeda. The sequence continues at coordinate 780 of APFE030873958.1, forward strand.
TATTGATTAAGTATGTTTTTTAAAGGGTGGTTCACGGACATTGAATGACCACTACATCCACGGGAAAATCTAAGTAGATCAACTCGAAAGGATTTACCCATAGGCCAAATTAACAAGGCCTAACCCCAAGGGCGTTGAGGAGATTTGACCCCGTGATCTCATAATAAGCGAAGTACTTAGCAATGGGAACTTGAAAATTTGATCTATCCCTTGGGGCTTTATTAATTAAGTATGTTATTTAAGTCCTTTTATGTTTTCCTTTATTGTTTTGTATGTTCATATTAATATGTCCAAACATATTTATATAAAGTCTACTTTAAATATAAGAAAGAATTCTTAACATAAAACTTCTATTAAATTCATAAAGACCTTCATGATATATTCAATTCAATAACAATATAAATGACCTCAAATATTTTTTTAAATGAAATTTTACTTTTTACACAACAATATTTATTGACCCTTTACACCCTCATATAGTCATCAAGTATGACCTTGCTCTTAAAACGTTATGCGTGTGTAATCTAGATATATATGCAAGAGAAAATTGCTTTAGTGTTTCACTTACTCATGGTCATTTCAACCATAAAAAATTGTTCCAAAGCTCCATTTGATGATAATAATCCAATTGCAACTTTAACCATCATAAGGAAAAAAAAAATTAACTCCCACAAAATTGTCTTGTATGTGAGATTGAATTATATCTAATAATTATGATATCAACTTCTTGGAAAATCTAAATAAAGAACGAAGCATAGAACAAATCATTAAAGCTAAAAGGAAAGATACGTTAACGAAAAGCAAGTTAATATATATAAATATTATCTCAATCCAAAATCCTTAGATTCCATTGCCGAGACGTGTCGAATTCCGATTTCACGGTGCAGATGGCATATGTGCAGCCAGAAAGAAGAGGTGCACACTAATAAAGAACGAAGCATCATCAATCAATCGCAGGGATGACCATGAGTATGTGATTCAGAGTTTCCATCTGATGGTGAGGGAGTTTTGTGGACACATCAATACTCTTTCCCCCTTCTCTTCAAGGGAACAACTTCATCCTTCCAATTTCTTTCAAGTAACCTGTACACTCAGTCGCCTTCCCCATCCGTGGTCTATCTCGTAAACACGAAGTTTCGGAGACATAAATGTCATTACAATGTAATCATTACATAAATTTCCAATAATTGGGTCTACGTTTCCAAGATGAGATTCGACAAAGTCTACAAAATTATTGATGTGCACCTGTACACAGGGATGGAATTTGATGGGCATTTTTCCGTCATAAGGCTTAAATTTCCAAAAGTGGGTCTATGTTTCCAAGATGAGATTTGACAAAGTCTACAAAATTATTGATGTGCACCTCTGCACAGGGATGGAATTTGACGGCATTTTTCCGTCATAAGGCCTTGTGAACATCTTTGATGGTTAGAAAATTTTGAAGACCGTTTCTAAAGACGTGTTTGGAACTGTTCAAAACGTATTTTTGACGGTTAATATTTTGCTGAAAACGTCATTAATACCCATTCAAGAAAGCATAAGCGAAGGTAGTAGACGAAGTTGCCAGGCGCTTGTTCTCCTCGATATGCCACTTGTCCAGCCTCCAGCAAGCCATCCTGTCTGTAGGAACGTTGGTATGTTTTTGTCATAGTACTGTTGTAAGTGATAATTCTTATGTGTCGATAATTTTACATCCACCCCATGCTTGAAATTAGGTTCACAACAATGAAATTTTGAAATCCTGGGAAAGGCATCCAGGAAAACCTAAAGTAAATCCGGCCTTACTTTTATCTTTGATTCTGCACATTATTTTGTTAGCCAAATCGCAGAACAGACTTTTGGTGGATGTTTTGTTGCAGATTCTCTGCCATTTTTGAGGGTGTAAACTCCGAGTTGAACCAAATAAATGATTTGTTGCCGTCGGTTAATTTAGTGGATCACTTGCAAATTTAAAGGGATTATATTGGTCTGTTTTGTGGAGACAGCCAGAAGTAACCACCCTCTGGATTCATCTTCAACTTTATGGGAAGTGAATTCCAAGAGGCAATGCACTATCAACAATAGCACCAGTGACGGGTTTGAAGAAATATTTCCTCTGCTGTAATGAATGGGGGCTTTCGAGGAGCACTGCTTCAGGAGACTCGGGGGTAATTTTCAAGACGTCATTGCAAAATGCATTGAGGTTCAGGGGAGGAAGTAGAGCGATGCCAAAGTCGTTACATCTCAGGCATGTGTTGCCCTTTACCAGAGTGGTCAGACTTTTTCAAGTCGTGGGAATAGGACCTGTTACATCCATTGGAAGGCCAACGAAAAAAACTCGAGGGAAAAAGGTAAGAGTAACTCTGACTAGATAAAGAACGTTATGGTCGGAGTTAACATCCCTTTGATTAATTACAATAAGTTTTAGTGGCTTAAAGAAAAAATGTCGCGCTTTAAACCGAAACCTCACACTTAATAATATATATATATATATATATTGACCAGATAAATATCAACTTTTAGCACTGGCCCATTTGTAAACAATTACCTGAAGCAATTCCATTGAAGAAAAAAAATTATTGGTTTTTCTTTAATGTTGTATCTTAGGGTTTAAGATTGAATGCAATTTATTTGAAACATTGGTATTTGCATACGTAAAGAAATAATTGATTGTTTTGGAAATGTATCTGGAAGCAAGAATTTTTCATGCCTTGTGTTGCTAGGAAAATTTGGAGCATAAAGTAAATTTTTAATACATTTAAATAAAATATTTATATAAATAATATGAGAATTAAGTGTTTTCTAATTAGTATATAAGTTTTTTACTTGTTTTAATTTTAAATTTTTAAATATTTATATTAAAAATTATGAATTTTTAATTGAATTTAAATATAAGAGAAATTATTTTCCTTTGAATTGTAGAATAAAAAAAGAGCATTTTAAATTATAATATTACAAAATCATAGTCTTTTTTCACCTGTCATAACAATATCAAGCCAAGATTATGATTTTTTTATTATTTAAAATAAATTTTGAATGCCAATAAGTAGATTTAAAACTCTCAAAAAATTAATAATACGTGCCATATTTTGATTAAAATTAACCCAAAAAACCATAAAAAAAAGGTCATTTCATGGATAAGAGATAATTTTATTAGTAACCATAATCATCCTAACATATTTAGATATACTTCCCTAAATTAAATAATCTATAAAAAAAAACATACAACAATGAAATGGGATATTTTTTTAATATTGTATTTGAGTAATGATTTTTTCATTTAATAAAATTGGTTTGATGTAAATACTACTTTTTTGTTACAATGTATATTTTAAGACAATGAGGATTTCCTTCTTTTCTAGAATATTTGTAAGCAAACCGCTCTCCAATATGGTAGAGATGTTGTAATTTCTTTTATAACATTTGACTCAGTCAAAATAAAAATTAGAAAAATAAATAAATTAATAAAATTAAAAGACAAAATTAATAATTAAACCAATTTCAAGATCCATTTTACTGGAAATCTACCAAGTGGCGAAAGATCAAATCTGAAAAAAAAATTTATTAAAAATATTTGAAAAGAAAATTTCAAATTAAAAAATATAATAACTTATATTTGGATTATTTGTTTCAACGTAAATTTAATTTATAATTTTTTAAATTTAATAATGTTACTTAATTTAACTTAGTCACATTATGCTTAATCCAAATTTGAGTACATTGTAGAGTGCACCTTGCTTTGTTTAGGTGCAAACCAAAGTAGACAAATCTTTTCAAATCTTATCTCCCCATCAATTTAAAAAGTATATATTTATTTTAAGCCAAAACTTATTAAACATAGATAAAGATTAAAAATATAAACAATTGAAAGCATAAACATGTTTATGAGAAAACAAATTTGAAGTCCAACATGATATATTTTTATCCAGTATAATTAAAGTTAAATTATTGCATTTTTATGTCAAATTAATCTTAAAAGAATAAATTTCTATAATATTGAAGTCCCCACTACACCACATATTGGAGAATGAGGTGTTGATTATATGTTTTGTCTATTTACATTTCATATATGTAGGTGGCCCACATGTTACCAACCTTTATAAAAATGTAGTAAAAAATGTGGTACATTTAGATTGGAGCATTGATGGGACCCAGCCCACACTCCAACGTATAACTTAATATAAGTTCTGTCCAGTGCTAATGATGAATGCGGATTTGGTTGATGATTTGGCTTTTGATTATGGATATGAACTGCGGATATTTATGTTGGTGGTTGCAATCATTTAATAAAGCTCATAAATATGAACCGGACCTATACTCCTACCTCGGTCCTCATTTCCCGCTTGGTCTTTTACACAAAACCCTTTGGTGTTCTGGTCATTTTTGGTATTTTGCTCTGCTGTGAGAGCTCTACAAGGGTTTTTGTCGAAATGCTCTGTTTCGGTCATGGTTTCTATGGAAAGGCTTTGTTCTCGTCTTGTCTGCGACCATATATGGTTTCACGGACTCACCTGTGTTGTTATGGCAACTGTGTTCCTTGTTGTATGAACCTGTTTTGAACTCTGGAGGTTAGTTTGCTTGTTTTCTTCTGCACAATGGGTTATTTCATCTGTTGGTACTTAGAATCAATTTCTAGTTTTGGTGGGTCGGACTTCCAACCATTCCTTCCTGTTGTTGGTTACTTTCCTTGATACTCTTCTGCTATTAAATAATTTTTATGTTATGGCTCCTGTGTGCATAGGCTTCAGGCACAATAACTGATTCGGCTTTATCTTCAGGTAATTTGTCTCTCCTTGCTTTATCTCTGCCCTCTTCTAGTTTAGGGACATCAACGTCCACTCCTCTTGTCTCAGACTTCTTTTGCATTATGTGGCTCTATTGCATGAGGGTCTTTGTTCTATCGTGCCCCAGGTAAGTTGTATTCCTTCCTTACTTGTATTATATCACTGTTCATTCACGATTAAATGTGGTGTGTTTGACTTTGGCTCGTTCTGGTTATGCAGGTCAAGGGTTCGACCTTGGGCGTGGAGGATATCAACGATTTTGGTTTCCAAACCCTACAATTTTCTGCTGGTAGGCTCTATCACCATAGTTTGTCGAATTGTACTTAGGGTTCGTAGTTCAATGGTGGCTGCTACTCGCTATTCGGTTGTTGTGTATGATTTGAGTCGTTTTCACGACTTGGGCATACTTCTGTTTTCAAATTCCAGTTTATATTTCGTTCTAGTTTGGCTCTTTAGTTAGGCTCGAGGGTTTCACAATATCAAACCCTTGACTAGGGTCTGCCCTGTCTTGTGGTCACTGTTTAGTCCATTCGTTTTGACAATGCAATACTGGACTCATACTTAACAACAGTTATATATATATACACATATATATACACACACACACACACACACACACACACACACACACATATATATATATATATTCTATCCGACTCTGTTTTGTTTAAGAAAGAAACGAAATTGGTGTAAGATAATTCGTAATGTATTACCTATCTTGGTTCATTCAACTGGTGCTTGGACTCTGTTTTCTTTATTCAATTGTTTTGTTGTATGGACCTTCTCCTGGCCACGAGCTTTATTGTGTGCTTGTCCGTTCTGGTCGTGGAAATTACATGCGATCTACAATACTCTATTTTGTTTTAAGAGAGGAAAAACAACTGCACTCTGCTTGTTATTTTGAATTCGATTAGACAATACATAGAAACATAATTGCACAACATGTAGATGATAATACAGATGGATAATAGTTAAATTTGTGCTCTGTCTCTTTTATTATTTGTATCCGAAAATGCTGAACCTTGTCCATGATTTTCATTGTTACATTTATATGCTTTGTCTACAGTTAATGGAACTGTGTGGTTACTTTCAGTTGTAGACCTTGTAGTTACATAACTATTAAGTATTCGGTTCTATTTATTTGGCAAGATTTTACATTTAGACACATTTGTCTTTTTTTCTTAAAATGATGGGACAATTATTAATCTATTGTTTATTAAAGACAGAAAAGTAAATAACCCTAACCGACCAAACTACCTTTGACTAATACAAATATTAAGATAAAAATAAAATCCTACCTCCTACTCTGACAAACTAAACATATAAGACAAACAATATGTTAACTCAACTTTCCAACCTAGCAGAGACCAACACCTGGTCATGGTGCCTTAGCTGGATGCCCCTGCATCAGGCTCCCGAGGCAAAAAGAAATCATGACTCCGGTCCATGAGCTTCTCGACTGAAGAACCCGTTTGTTCAATCTGCCTAGCATCAAGCCATAAACTGTCCTCAATAGGACGGTTCTTCCACTTGACCAGGTATTGCAGATACTCCTTCCGCCGAGTTCGTTTGGCCACCTGAGTGTCGAGGATGCTCTCGATCTCGGTAGGCTGAATGTAAGGCATCTGTCTCATCCAAATTTCTCCTCCATCCTGGGTATTCCGTGTGGGTCGTGTAGTTATGTCTGCTTCTTCTTCTTCTTCTGGGTCAGTAGTGTAAGGGAACAGGTCTGCTACATTAAATATGGGTGAAATGCCTATCCCTGGTGGTAGTTGTATCTCATAGGCATTCACTGAAAATTTCTGGAGGATTTTGCAAGGGCCTATCTTCTTATATTTCAGCTTATTGTATGCACCTCTAGGGAAGCGTTCCTTACGCAAATGCACAAGGACTTCATCTCCTACGTTGAACTGTACTTCCCTTCTCTTCAAATCTGCTTGCTGTTTATACTTTTCGCTACTGTCTTGCAATTTAATTTTCACCTACTCATGTAAATCTCTCATTGCATTAGCGGAATCTTCTCCATCTGTGCTTCGCCTTTCTTGTAGTCTGAGATCTTGCAACTCATGCACTTTGCAAGGATGCATGCCGTACATGATCTGAAATGGACTATAACCGGTGTTATGATTAGGCGAGTCGTTATAAGAGAACTCTGCCTGAGCAAGCACTCGATCCCACATCCGCGAATTCTCACCAATCAAGCTTCGTAGCAGGTTTCCCAGACTCCTGTTTACCACCTCTATTTGTCTGTCAGTTTGCGGGTGATAAGCAGAGCTATAACTCAACTGTGTATCCATCTTCTTCCACAAGGTACGCCAAAAGTTCCCTGTAAACTTCACATCCCTGTCCGAAAGAATAGACTTAGGCAACCCATGTAGCTTGACAATCTCTATGAAAAATAAGTGGGCCACATGAGTGGCATCACTGGTTTTTCTGCAAGGGATAAAATGCGCCATCTTTGAGAATCTGTCCACTACTACCATCACCGAGTCGTAACCTTGCTGCGTCTTAGGTAGACCTAAGATAAAGTTCCACTGACTGAGTCCCATGGTTTACTTGGAACTAGTAACGGTGTGTGCAATCCCATGTTTTGACTATGACCCTTCGCCAACTGGCACACTTTACATCTAGTCACAAATCGTTGTACATCCCTTCGCATCTTTGGCGAAAAGTAGAAATGACTGAGCTGCTCGAGTGTCTTGTCTATGCCAAAATGCCCAGCTAGACCTCCACTGTGCTTCTCGCAAATAATGTTCTCTCTCATCGAGCAGTCAGGAATGCATAGCTGTCCTCCTTTAAAGAGTAGTTTCTCTTGCAAGTTGTTGTCCAACCATGGACTGTTATATCTCACCAAGGGATTCTGACATGCCTCATAGGCTTCCTTAAAATCTATATCAGTCTGGTATAAATATTTTAAGTGCTCAAAACCCAGCACTTGCAACTCTCATACTCAGTGCATCTACCACCTTGTTGGCTTGCCCGCTGATGTGTTTCAACGCGAAGGTGAAACTCCGCAAATATTCCACCCACTTGGCATGTTTTTGATTCAGCTTGTGCTGTTACATTACATACTATAGTGCAGAATTATCTGAAAATGACACAAATTCATTTCCCAACAAATAATGCCTCCAGTGTTTTAATGCCTGTATAACAGCATAGAACTCCTTGTCATAAGACGAATATTTCTGTCTGCTTTCATTTAGCTTCTTACTAAAAAATGCCACAGGTTTATCCTCCTGGCTGAGTACAGCTCCAATAGTCGTACCGCTCACATCACAGTGAACCTGAAAAAGCTTCTTAAACTCTGGAAATCTCAGGATCAGCTTCTTTGTGATCTTTTTCTTTAGTAGCTGAAAACTTCTCTCTGCTGCATCAATCCATCGAAAAGGCTGACTGGCCTTTTTAATGGTGTCCAACATAGGTGCACAAATTTCGCTAAAATTTCTTTTGAATTTTCGGTAAAAACTCGCTAGTCCATGAAAGCTATGTACCTCAAATAAGCTTTTTGGAGATGGCCAATTAACTATCGTCGCAATCTTCTCTGGATCCATCTTCAGTTCGTTTTCTGCTATTTCAAAGCCCAAATAAATCAATTCCTTCTGCAGAAAAGTACACTTCTTCCGATTTATCAATAGTTTATTCTGCTGTAATTTTTCCAGCACTTTCCGAACATGTCAAAGGTGCTCCTCCCTTGTCCTACTGAAAATTAGTATGTCGTCCAGGTATACTATCACAAATTTTCCGATGTACTCCTTCAGCATCTCATTCATTAACCGCATAAATGTATTGGGCGCATTGCTTAGTCCAAATGGCATAACCAGCCATTCATACAGTCCCTCATTCGTCTTAAAGGTTGTCTTCCACTCTTCCCCCTCTCGTATCCGGATCTGATGATACCCACTCTTCAAGTCTATCTTAGAAAAATATGTTGCCCCACTTAAACAATCCATCATGTAATCCATCCAGGGCAATGGAAACCTGTACCGGATGGTGCTTTTGTTGATGGCCCTCGAGTCTGTGCACATTCGCCATTCTCCTCCCTTCATGGGAGCGAGAACCGTTGGAACTGCGCAAGGGATCAAACTCTCCCTTATCAATCCTTTGTCTAGCAGTTCTTGCACCTGCTTCCTAATCTCGTCATTGTCCTTGGGGCTCATTCAGTATGCTACCTTGTTCGGCAAACTCGCTCCGGGTATGAAGTCGATATGGTGACTTATGCTTCTTTTGGGGGGCAATTTGTCTGGCAAATCATCCACCACTATGTTTGTAGATTCGCAACATCTGCTGAATTTTTGGGAGTAAATCTAATGCCTCTGTATGCAACAACACTATTTTTTCTCTTCTTACAACTACATAACCCATCTCGCTATCCTCAAATTGCTTCAGAAACTGTTTTCCACTAATCAAAAATGCTCTTGGCTCACTTGTCCCTGTTGTCCCTTCCTCCTTGATGGGTACAAGCGTATGCTTGATTCCATCCTTGACAAACTTATAACAGTTCGTCAATTCATCATGCACCACCTTTCTGTCATACTACCATGGCCTGCCTAGCAGTATGTGACATACATCCATCGGCATGATGTCACAAATGACTTTATCCTTATATCTGCCTATTTGAAACTCCACCTCGCATTGTTCATCCACTAGCAACTGATGGCCTTTTTGTAGCCATGAAACTTTGTAAGGGGTGGGATGTTTCAATCGCTTCAATTCCAACTTTTCCACCATCTCTGTGGCTACCAAGTTATCAGTACTACCACTCTCAATAATAAACCTACAACACTTACCATGTGACTTACAAACCATTCTAAACAAAGCCTTCTATTGTGTTTGTTCGAGGGCTTCCTTGGCTAGTTTTAACAACACCTTGTTCAGCACCAGGGCTTCCCCTGTTTCTGGAGCATTCTCTGCTTCTTAGGGAGCTGCCTCTGCTTCCTCTGGTTGTGCAACATATCCACCCCTCTGTCCAGCTTGGTTTGCCTCAGGACACTCAAATGATCTGTGTCCCCATTTATGACACCTGTAACATTGATAACCAACTCCTCTACCTCGGCCATTCCCCCTGCCTCACTGATATGGCCTACCACCTCTCGCATTATCACCTTTTTTTGTTGATTCGGAAGCTCTAGAACTGCTGCCTTCCTCATTACTACTAGCAGTCTGCCCTCTGCTATAGGACTGGCCTTTTCCCCTTCCGGTTCCTCGTCCTCTTCGGGCATTCTGCCTTCTAGCAATTTTCTCTTTAGCTTTCATCACACTCTGATACGCTTCTTCAATGTTCTTTGGAGACAGAATATTAATTTCATCTAAAATTCCTAGTCTTAAACCATTTACGTACCTGGCTATCTTTTCTGTGGTATCCTCTGTATAACCAGCCCTTAGGTTCAGTCAACAAAACTCTTCTATGTACTCCCTTATTGTCATTCCTTTCTGTTTCAAATTCTGCACTTGCCTGTGTAGTGCAATCTGATAATCTTTCGACAGAAATCTGCCCTTCAACTTGGCCACCATACTTGACCAGGTTTTGATCGACAACTTGTTCAATCTTCTTCTCTCCGTTTGGACACTGTCCCACCACAGGGCTGCGTGTCCCTTCAACTTCGTCGTAGTGAACTTAACTCCACAGTCTTCACTGACCTCCTCACACTCGAAATACTTATCCAGCTCACTGATCCAGTCTAATAGAACCTCTATGGACAGGCTGCCATTATAATTTGGGAGTTCTGGTTTGGGTTTACTACTTCCCACTAAGACAGATCTCAATAGTCTCATTTCTAGGCCCTCTCCATCCGATCCATCTCTTGTTGCTTCAGCATCCTCTTCACTGTCATCGCCTACCTCTGGGTCTCTTCTTCTCCCTACCTCTACTACCTCCAAACGGGCAGTAAGAATCCTGATCTCCTCTCTCAGTCCTTCCTCTGCTACCCTTCAAACACCTCTTGCACAACCTCGTCGTCCTACCTCCATTTCTCTAACCGACCTTAAAAAAATTCTTCTCTAATACCACTATGATGGGACCCAGCCCACACTCCAACGTATAACTTAATATAATGTTTGTCCGGTGCTAATGATGAATGCGGATTTGGTTGATGATTTGGCTTTTGATTATGGATATGAACTGTGGATATTTATGTTGGTGGTTGCAATCATTTAATAAAGCTCGTATATGTGAACCTGACCTGTACTCCTGCCTCAGACCTCGTTTCCCACTTGTTCTTTTACACAAACCATTTGGCATTCTGGTCATTTTCGATATTTTGTTCTGTTGTGGGAGCTCTGCGAGGGTTTCTATCGAAATGCTCTATTCCGGTCCTGGTTTCTATGGAAAGGCTCTATTCTGGTCCTGTCTGCGCATGTATATGGTTTCACAGGCTCACCTGTGTTGTTATGGCAACGGTGTTCCTTGCTGTATGAACCTGTTTTGAACTCTGGAGGTTAGTTTTCTTGTTTTCTTCGGCACAATGGGTTATTTCATCTACTGGTACTTGGAATTGATTTCTGGTTTTGGTGGGCTAGACTTCCAGCTGTTCCTTCCTACTGTTGGTTACTTTCCTTGATACTGCTCTACTGTTAAATCATTTTTATGTTATGTCTCCTGTGTGCACAGGTTTTAGGCACAATGGCTCATTCGGCTTTATCTTCAAGTAATTTGTCTCTCCTTGCTTTATCTCTACCCTCTTCTAGTTTAGGGACTAATCAACGTCCACTCCTCTTGTCTCAGGCTTCTTTTGTATTTTGTGGCTCTATTACATGAGGGTCTTTGTTCTATCGCGCCCCAGGTAAGTTGTATTCCTTCCTTACTTGTATTATATCGTTGTTAGTTCATGATTAAATGTGGTGTGTTTAACTTTGGCTTGTTCTGGTTACGCAGATCGATGGTTCGACCTTGGGCGTGGAGGATTTCAACGATTTTGGTTTCCAAACCCTACAATTATCTACTGGTAGGCTCTATCACCATAGTTTGTCGAATTATAGTTAGGGTTTGTTGTTCTATAGTGGCTGCTCCTCGCTATTTAGTTGATGTGTATGATTTGAGTCGTTTCACGACTTTGGCATACTTTTGTTTTCAAATTCCAGTTTATATTTCGTTCTGGTCTGGCTCTTTAGTTAGGCTTGAGGGTTTCACAATATCAAACCCTTGACTAGGGTCTGCCATATCTCGCGGTCGTTGTTTACTCCATTTGTTTTGACAATGTAATACTGGACTCGTATTTAACAACAGTTATATATATATTCTATCCAACTCTGTTTTGTTTAAGAAAGAAATGAAATTGGTGTAAGATAATTCGTAATGTATTACCTGTCTTGGTTCATTCAACTAGTGCCTGGACTCTGTTTTCTTTATTCAATTGTTTCGATGTATGGACCTTCTCCTGGCCATGAGCTTTATTGCGTGCTTGTCCGTTCTAGTCATGGAAATTACATGCGATCTATAGTACTCTGTTTTGTTTTAAGAGAGGAAAAACAACATACAGTTGTAGGCCTACACTCTGCTTGTTATTTTGAATTCGATTAGACAATAGATAGAAACATAATTGCACAGCATGTAGACAATAATACAGATGGATAATAGTTAACTTTGTGCTCTGTCTCTTTTATTATTTGTATCCAGAAATGTTGAACCTTGTCCATGATTTTCATTGTTACATTTATATGCTTTGTCTACAGTTAATGGAACTGTGTGGTTACTTTCAGTTGTGGACCTTGTAGTTACATAACTATTAAGTATTCGGTTCTGTTTATTTGGCAAGATTTTACATTTAGACACATTTGTCTTTTTCTCTTAAAATGACAGGACAATTATTAATCCACTATTTATTAAAGACAAACAAGTAAATAACCCTAACTGACCAAACTACCTTTGACTAATACAGAGATTAAGATAAAAATAAAATCCTACCTCCTACTCTGACAAACTAAACATATAAGACAAAGAATATGTTAACTCAACTTTCCAACCCGGCAGAGACCAACACCCGGTCATGGTGCCTTAGCTGGATGCTCCTACATCAAGCATTTTGATACTATGACATAACATCTTTCCCTTTATGTTTCTCAAGGTGCATTTAAATATGAGGAGATTCTTTTGCACATATAACCAATCTCCATTTTTCTTTGGATTTAATGCATAGCTTGCATGCAAGCTGAGGCATTGTTACATTATAATTGGAGCAATGGAATTTACATACTTGTAAGTTGTGACATCAGTTTGAAACAATTATTAATTTGTTGTAAAATTAATTTCTCTTATTAGATGGATTTGAAAATTGTACATTGGTGGTATGTTCTTGTGTCCTTTTAGGGTGTCATATATTTATGTTTTATATCAAACCTTATATTATATAATGTCAAAAATTATCTCTTAATTTGCATGGAACTTAGTCTTATTTGTAATCTAAATATTCTCGTGGTATAATATAAATCGTAGTTTTTATATGACAATTGAAAGATATGCAATGGATAACCATCAAGTAATCTACCTAGGATTGACCATATACTTTCAATAAGAAAAATGAACATGTTTCAAATGTTCAACATTTTTTGTTGAAACCTCTACAATTGTAGTTGTCAAAATATTATAATTTAAATATATTTAATTTTTAGTTCACATGTCTACAAGTTAGATTAAAAGGTATAGTCTCTAAATACTACACCAAGGTGAAAATTATTTCGAATTTTCAATGAAATGCTTTTGTCTAAAAAATAAACTAATTAGATATGATATAGTGCTCTTTTAGAGTGAGTTTCTTATGATTTTATTCAATGTTACTTCAATACACAATGGCTTTTCTGTTTATATATATTGATTTTACTACAATTTTGGTGATAAATACAAGGAAATATTTAATCGGATCATGCTTTTAACACATTTAATACTTATAAGTGTTTTCTTTCTAAGAATTTAATAGTGGAGGAAATCATAACATAATCCTCTAACATGATATAAAGAAATCTACAATGCCAATTTATTATAATTTTAGTCTTTTAATTTTTAAAAGGTTCAAATACTAAGCATTAATTCTTGTTAACATTGGTGTATATCTCATTATTCAAAGCAATGCTAAAAAATATATGGTAAAATGTACTTTATCTTTAGATACACAAGTATATATTAGATTAAGTAAATAATATCATAAACCATATTAATTAATTTACTTTTGAGCTTTTATTGATAACATTCAATAGTTTTACTATGTTGGTCATCTTATATGTCTCACAATATATCCTTAGTCATATCTCATATATACAAATTCTATGGCATTTTTGTTATCATATTAATTGCAATCTTATTATAGTTTGTGCTTGAGTTAATATATTGTCTTGTCAAAGCTTCATCAGGATCTTGTGGTAGGCAAGTTGGTCAAGTGTCAACGCTCCAAGTGAATGAATTCTATTGACACTAGGGAATTTGTAAGACATAAACCTTTGTTGCTTAATTTAGCCAATATTGTTGCTATTTTTTGTTGTATAATGCTCCTATTTCCTATTTTTTGTTTACGACTAGTGTTATTATATATATGTTAATACTGTTATGACATCTAGATTGTTTTGTCTTTGCAATTTGCATGTAGAGATACATAATAATATTTACCAATTCTGTTGTACGTGTATAATGTTTACTAGTAGTTTTATTGTGTAGCTAGTTAGAGTGATATAAGATAAATTGGAAAGGAAAAACATTCTTCTTTTGATGAAAACAGTTAGCAACTTAGCAGTAAGCTATGATTTGCCAAAAGTCTTAGGGGGCATGCCTTTGGGACCAAAAATAGATGCCATCTCCCAAGGCATAGATATTGAATACACACACTGTGTTGTTACATATATGGTTGTGTATTACAAATTCAATGAGGGGATGCCAATACTGGATTGACTAGCATGTACAAGACCAACTAGTCTATGAAACTTCAAATGTGGACAATCTTAACATCCTTGAAACTAGTCGTTAACTAAGCAAATTACATGGATGTAAACTTGCTCTCAAATTCAAGTATTTATCTGTATAGGGAACTACATAAGATAGTTGTTAACGTCTATGTGGATTAGCAATGTTATCTTCTTATCCTCACCTTGTGATCCACATTCAGAATGGAATCACATTGTACAAGTTGTCATGTGAAGTTGCTAATTGAAGACTTGTGCTGGAAATAGCATCCCACCTTCTTCTATAAAGATAATTAATATTTTGCCTATTTTTTGGAAAGGCATAACTTGAAAGTTGGTATCAAAGCATAATATGCCTTCAGTGGTCACTCCCGATAGTAATCTTATTATGGAGATTTCTACCTTCCCCTTGGAAATAAGGCCTTTCGTATGCATCGTTTATGTAAAGAATGTTTGTTTTATATTTGCCCAAATACAAACTGTGTTTAAAACTTATAATGTATAAATTCTTTGTTTAAACTTTGTTCCAGTATATATTGGATTTCTAGGCATTCTGATCATTTTGTCCCATGGTTTAGATGAAAGGGAAAGAAATTACTGATGAGTGCAAGTTTGATGGTGATCGCATGCAAGTGCACAAAGATAAGCCTCACATCCAATTCTGGTCAAGGTAAACTACTTCCTGCTTGTGCATTTTGTTGTGTATGTCAATCTTCAAGAATAGAGGTGAAGCAACAAAATATATGGATACATGCTATGATAGGATTAAGTCTAGTAGATTACCATTGTGTCATAACTAAAACTATTCTTGGTTGCAGAGGATAGGAAGTGCAAATTTATTTGACAACAGAGGAATGCGATAATAAATTCTGAAGGATGTGATTTCAGAACTCATAATTGACTTGTCTTAGACATCATTATATGATTTTTACAAATTTATCATGGTACTGGCATAATGTTTATACATGTAATCTTTTCCTTGATATTTTGAAGTAATTTGTGATATATTGTTTGTAAATAAATTAGCATGTTCTGTTTCAAAGCTAGAATATCAGTTTTAAACAATCCTCAAATTTAGGTGGAACAACTTTTTTATGGAAGTGGGAAGTTGTTAAACATTTTCATCTTTGCCTTCACTTTTTTTATTTGTCACAATACCCAGTGACAAAATATTTGTAAACAAGAGTCTTAAGCTATGGAAACATTGAATTATTTATAAATGGTGCTTCTCAAGAACTCTCTTATCAATGGGCCACAACAAAGAATTGTATCCCAAATATGCTAGAAATATATGAAATTAGTAGGAAACTTGAAATTTCAAATTAAATTAAGATTGCAGTTATATTTTAATAAATCAAAATAGAAAAGGCATAACTCTTCACATAATTCTTTAAAGTGTACTAGCTCAATGGAAGAGTCCCTGCCTTACAAGCAGGAGGTTGGCGGTGGTTCGATTCCACTGTGTGCTAACATGAATTAATCAACGATTTTGTAGTTTATTTTTAATTAAATGTTTTTTTATACCGGTTTATTTCAATGGTGAGATTTTTCTAGATTCATTGTTTTATATGGTCTCTAGAGAAACAAAAGTGATCTTTAAAATTTTATTGTCTCTAGAGAGACAATATCTAGTATTAAAGACATATTGTCTCTAATCCAAGTGTTGTCTTCTAAAAGACAATAATATTTATGTTACATATTGTCTTTATAGAGACAATTGTTTAAGACAATAATTTTTGAGACACTGCTTAAAACAATATACAAATTTTGTTTTGTCTTAAGTTAAAGACAATTTACCCAAAAATTGTCTTAAAACCCCCTTTATGTAGTGGTGACAAATTACCCTTTCAAATCACTGATATCTGTGAAATAATACCGTGATTTCAAATACTGTAGTCGTAAAGTAAAATTTTAATAGGATTATGGTGGCAGACATATCGTTAAAAAAAATTAAAGTCCCCCGAAGCAAATATTCCATCATGGCACTCCCCTTTGAACCCACAGAATGTAGGAAATTAGTAAAAGGCCATCGGCGAGCTCGCCATTGCTGAGAACCCGCTCCTCTCCGATAGTGAGCAATGTTTTCTCTAAAAGTTGCCGTCTTCCGAGGCATACCCTCAGTGGAAGGGCGATTTCCATCCATTTTAAATCAATTGTTGTCGTCTTCGTAATTTGCCATTAGCAACAGAAAATATTCAAGGAAACCATTACTTTCTTCCACAAAACCTAAGAGCAACTATTAGTCAAAATGCGATACAAAGTTTGTTCAAATGTCTTTCATAACAAACCATTGCTTGAAGAGCACACAAGTCAAAGATCTGTGAGATGAAATGAGTTGTGAGTTCCACGATGCCTTGTGCTTGAGTGACGCGCTGTATTTATGTTACAGATTCCCATAGATCTACCTGGTACAATATTTAGTGGGGCCAAACAAGGAGTTAACGCCATTTGGGAACAAGTTGATGCCATCATTCATGAGGAAAATTGCATTAGAAAGAGGGAAATGCTTCTCCAGAGATAGCTTTGTCTTTCCTGCTCTCTAATGGTAACGAATGAGGTGAAGCTCTCACACACGACGAGAATAAGGATAATATCATTTTGCTCTTAATAAAATGCCTTCATAACCAGCTCTGGATTGTCGAGGTTCAATAATACCTTGAGGAGAATCCTCACTCCTACGGAGTACCCTGGGGCATGTCTAGAAATGCCTCATTTTCAATCGATCGCCTGTCTGGCAGTTTGCTCCATACCTGATTTACGACCTATTCCACTTCTCTGGAAGACGATGATATCATGATACTAGGAGAGATCCCTGTGGATTTTCCAACTTTCTGCCATGGATTCATTTCATCTCATTTTAGAAATTTCGCGGGCACCCGCGTAGATAACATTTGAAATTTGAAATTTTTCTGTACCCAGGCTGCATTGAATGACTATGGTAGACTGTCTTATCGACCAAGTGACAGCGTGGAGTTGAGTTTCATGGTAAATCGTAATAATCATATGCCATGGTATGGTATGTATTATCAGCGTGAATATTGGTTACCCCAGGCTCATGCCTATGCATAATGATCCACAGATGCAGAAGTGTACTTTACGTTGATCCTGCAGAGACTAAAAGACTTCGTAAATAATGGGCATTTAAGGCCTTCAAACCAATAGCCGGATCTTGAGACCTAAAACCCATTATATACGAGATTATACCCTTTCCATTGAACTCCTGGCTATAGATTAGCTTGCTAGAGATTGGCTTATTCTGCTTTATAATGCTTCGGGTGTATTTTAAGTGTATTAAATATCCTAAGGTTTATTGCAAGCGGTTGTTCGCTTGGTTGATGCGTGAAAGACACGGAACAGATACGAAATTACTTAAAAAAAGATAAACTGGAATATTTGAAACATCATAGTCAACAGGTGAAACCAATGCAAAATAAAAATTTAGGAGACATCCCAAATCATGGCGGTGTCAATGAATGGGAAAACTCTGATTTTACCCCACCAAATCGTTGTGACAATCCCACGTGTAAGTGAAAAGGTAAAAATGAACCAGAATGAACGTTTAGTGCCATATTCAACAGTCGTAAGGAAGCCATGGCCACAAAAGCATACAGCGGATACCAGAAGCCTTGGAGCTGGGAATGTTGATGCCATCAAAGCTCTACAAGTTGTTTACCCACATCTGGGTATGTACTATGTAGTGGCCGTTGGATTTAGAAATTCCCACTCAAATTCATGCGATTCAAATTCAAATAGAGTGCGCGGGCAAATTCAAAATATCAAAAAATAGTTTCAGATATGGGTAGTTCAGATCCATCATGTCCATGTTAGATCATCTGCCAGCGGTATAATCCATGATGATGAATATTAAATAATTACAAAGACATCAACCCATTTCTTCGGGGAAAGTGCTCGCCCGAGATATTATATAAACAGGTTGACAACCAAAGCAAATATCAGAGTCCTTCTCCCAAATCCTGTCCATAGGATGTATTAATGGGCGTATAGCATCGGAAATATTGGTTTCCGTCATTCACGGGCATCTCGATTTCTTGATTTGGGGGCCACTACAGTTCCGTCATTCTCGGGCATCTTGGTTGCGGGCCCCACTACAGTTCCGTCATTTTCGGGCATCTTGAATGTTGGGCCCACTACAGTTGTGCTTTCATCCTCTTCCGTCATTATCGGGCAACTGGATTGCTGGGCCCACTACAGTTGTGCTTTCATCTTCTTCCTGTCATTATCGGGTATCTTGTTTGCCTGGGCCATATCCATGTAAATTTATACGGTTTTAGTGTGGAACATCGGGACATCCAATCGGTGTTTAAAATTGACGTCCGTTCGCTTGTTTTTTCCGGTTTTAGTCGTAAAATACAATTGATTTTCAAATAAACACGTAATTGTTGACAGGTTAATTATTTAGAAAAACGTCAAAATAGCGGGTAGATAAAAAAAAATTGGAAGTTTCAAATTTTATGTATAAATTTTATATATTTATTTAAGTCAATCTAGCACTGGGAATCACACTTAATGTCATTAGCACTGAGAATCACATTAATGCCATTTTTGAAAATCTCTATGGATCGATGGCTTTGTTAATACATGTCGCTGGAATTTTGAATGAAATTTATTGTCCGGAATCTCTTTGGAGTGTTGTGTTGATCACTGTCATTGTTCTTGTTTCCTTCTCCTTTTCCTTTTGCTGTGGTGTTTTGCATATCCTACTATAATTGTTGCATGCATTGGTTTATTTGGGTGGAAACTTTATGGTGGATTTTGGGGTTTCCTTCACGAACCACTCGGTTTTTGTTAATAGTGGGGTTTCTTTCACAAACAACTCGGTTTCTGTTAATATTTTTTGTGCATCAACGCATTGTTTTCATATTGTTACTATTGGGAGAACTTGAGGACTTTGCACAGCCAATACACAGACAATAGTTTTTCAGATCCATCTGTTACCTAGTTCAAGATTTTCCATTACATGTAAACTTCTTCATCATGGAAGGACCCTATTAAGCAGTTAATGCTTCTATTTCCTTTTGTTGGCTACCAATTAGAACTCTATATAACATGTCTATCCAAATTGTTTTCGACAATGTATAAAAAAATAAATAAATTTAAATGCTTTTTTTAAAATCACAATGGCGAACTATGCTAGTTTAGATGACCAGACACAAGATACCAAACATTATTGCATGTTCCTCTCCCAATGGGTTTTCTCCATCACCCCAAACAAACTAGATCAAGGCCAACGCACAAATTCTTATGCATATTCGGTACTATTTTATATTCAATTCAGCTTGAGGGAGGTGTTGTTTTGCACAAACGATTGTGAATTCAAAAGATGTAGGTTAAAATTACCTATATTTACCACATTTTCGCTGGTGTTTCCCCTTTTCCCTAGATTTAGGGAACACGGCGATGAATATTTTTAAACTTGAGGTTTCTTATTATTTTGTTATAAGTTATTTTTTTATGGGAACTTGAAGCGACGATTTTATTGATTTAGATTTGGATTGGAAATTGTTTTGGGGAAAATAGAACTAATCCACATCATGTTTAGCTCTACTTTATCATTTTTTAAGAATTCAAAATAGTTTTCCTCCCACCCATTAATATTGATATGTCCCTGTTAGATGATGTTTATTTCTTAGATGCATAAGTAAAAATTAACATAATTGGTGTAGATTAATAGGGGAATTTAGAAAGAAATCATTTTGAGTAAATAAAAATAAAATCTCCAAATATTGGTTCTATTTGGAGAAAAAACCTTTTTCAATGTCCATTGTATTAGTTTCGGCAAATAAATTTAACTCGCAAGAAATCTACCTTGTTCCGACCAGTCGAGTCCAAGAAACCAGGCATTCTTATCTAAATTATGATTGTTTTGGGGAGTTCTTAATCCAAGTGCCTAATACATCCAATCTGGCATAAAATGGCATAACTTGGAGAAGACACAGTAATTCATAATTCTTTTTTAATTATCAATCTTAAATAGCTAAAATGTGTGAAATCTGGGCTATTTGTTCGAAAGCTACTAGGATAATTGTAGTTCATGATGGATGCCAGCCAACATACCCGCTAAGCTCGTGAAACGAACCTGCATCTTGTTTCCAGATTAGTTTTCGTCCCTGATGGCTATTTTGGAAAAATATTATGCAGGGTAAAAGTAAATATTAAAAGTTAGATGAAGGGTGGTTTAAAAATAAAAATGTCACAAAAAATTTCTTTGATGGGTAGGGGGACCCGTCAAATTTAACCCCTGCATCCAATCCTCATAAACCAAATGAGTAGGCTGTGACATCCCTGCATCCAATCCTCATAAACCAAGTGAGTAGGCTGTGACATCCCTGCATCCAATCCTCATAAACCAAGTGAGTAGGCTGTGACTATAACACACAGCGACTTTTTATTTATCTAGTCAGCGTGCACGAAGGTTGCACTCTGTGATTATTTAACAACTGAGTATATGGATTCAGCACTTTGAAAAAAAAAAATTGGCACTTCTATTGTGTATGATTATCCATCAAACATATGATTTCAATGAATTCCTGCAGGATTTTAGAGAAATTAGACCAGAAAAATCCGCCAGAAAATTTTCCAAAAAATCAAACAACTCATTCAACAACGTTGACTTACTTCATTTAAAACTTGAGCCTATTCAATAGGCACGCCATGCCCTTCCATTAGATATTTAAATTCTAATGTATTATTTAGATAAATTGTTTTAAATTTTAGTAAGTGATTTAAATTTAAATTCTAAACTAAGTCAGAGAATATGTTTAATTGTAGTTGTAACATTCTTATCACCCAGTATGTTTAATTGTAGTTGTAACATTCTTATCACCCAATCTCTTTAGGTGTAGCATCTATTTTCTTGTCACTAAATCTATTAGACAATTTTGTAATTATAGAAATTCTAAGAAGTGATTTACCAGGAAAAAGATACTCTGTTTGTTTAGTTGCAACCTTTATTTCTCATTTCTATTCACGTGCATGAATCTAAAACTTCAAACGACAAGCAAACACGTTAGACGTAAGATAAATTTGAATTGAAATTCTAGACCTGCTTGGGAGATTCTCAGAAAGCATGTAGCAGAATTATTGTACAAGACATTTTAATGGTGGACAATCTTCTGCCCCCACCAGGGTTGGAATTTGGATTTCTTTTTACTCTTCATATAATTTTTTTTTTTTGACATTTTAGGTCTATATATTCACTGTCAAAAAACGATATGTTTAAAATTTTTCCCTTCTAAATGTTATATTTAATTTTTTTTTCCCTTAGAGAGTGATGTTATCATAATAAATTAACCTTTCACCAATAAAGATTTAATTAAAAAATTACCCTTCAATAACATAATTATGTTAAAAATTTTCACATATATAAAATGAACATAATACACAAATGACTTATTAAATCTTGAATCTTAGTTTGGAATTGCATGAAACATTCAAAATAATGATGCCATAGCATTTGTATATATGAGATATGACTAAAGAGATCTTATGGGACATATAACATGACTAACACAACAAAACTATTGAATATCGTCAATAAAAACTCAAAAGTACTCAAAAGTAGATTAATTAATATGGTTTATGTTATGGTTTACATAATCTAATATATATTATTGAATCTAAAGATAAGTATACATTTCATTTTACATATTTTACCATTTCTTTGGATCATGGGATATAGAGTGATATTAACAAGATTGAATGCAAAGTATCTGAACCTTTTAAAAAATAAAAACTAAACTTGTAATAAATGGACATTGTGGATCTATTAACATCATGTTATGATTTCTCCTTCCTTATTACATTTTCAAAGAGCATTGAAGCTTGAACATGTGTCAAGTACTAAAGGAAATTGAAATAATAAATTTGGTTGGTGTTTTTCTTTTACCCTACTCCAATGTACCTCATATTGGAATGCATTAGCACATTGATAGGTATGGGGAACACTGCTAACATGTTTTCCTTGATAAAATATCTTAATGTGCCTTGTTACATATGTTGGTGTTATGCACAAATGTATAGCTATGTTTAATACACTTCAAAAGCCATTTTTAAATAAAATAATTTAATGGGACCCTCATGCAATGGTCTATATAGATCACACTAGAGGAATGATATGTTTAGTGCATATTGCAAAACAATCATTTTAAAACTTATTACACTACACATTGTATAAATTGAATCAATGTAGCTATATTATTTAGTGCATTAACATTTTTTTAATCAAATGTTATCCTAATGTAGTGTGCATGGTATTGTACATATTAGTTCCTCCTCTTTTTAAATTTTTATTTTAACAAAATTTAGGTTTCATATAAACCCTAAAATTTAGGTATCATGGTCATCATCACTATCATCCTTACATGAGGAGTAAGAGGGGATACTTGTCGAATGAGTTCAAGAAAGTCAAGTCTCCTACATTCAATGGAGAGTTAAAGAAACCAGAAGATGTAGAGGCATGGCTGCTTAGAATTAAGAAGTTGTTTAAGCTGCATGATTATACAAAGAATATTAAAGCTAGTGTTATCACTTAGAAATATCCTCTTGATTGTGAAAGAGGAAGTCCTAAGGTAACCTTTTCAAACCAAGCTTATAAATTGAAGGCTAGCCCATTCAATCTAGAGAGAGATATTTCTATTCATATGGTGTCTGATAGTCTGAATCTCACAGGTAATTCAATTCCTTGTCTGAACCATATGATGTAAGATAATTGTAAATATGGGTTATATAACTATGTTACGCTTCTGGGGTGTATGTATGATCTAATAGTCCTGAATCCATCTAATGTTCTACTACCCTCTTTAGGTTTCCTGATTGATTATGGGTGTGAGGCATTCGACCCCCTATCTCATCTTGCAGCTCAGTCTGCCAATATTTCTGACAAGTTGTCCCTTGAAGCGGTGATGCCATTTTGGCCTTTGGTAATGGTCAATCTTGTAACATTTGATGATCCGTCACATTATCCCCATCCCTTTGTGAACTACACGAATGACTTCGACCCTAAGGCTCTTGTCCCTCAAACTCAGCCTGTAGCTCAGTCCTCCCCTCTTTCCAACAAGTCATCCTATGTAGTTGGGTTGCCATTCCAGCCTTTTGATATGGTCTTGTCCCCTCCTACATTTTCCCTTGACAAGGAATTGGAGTTTATTTTGTCCTCATATGAGAATTGGGATCCCCTTTCTATTAAAATATCCTTTTTCCATAATCCTCTCGATTATGGAGGTCAATCATATAAAAAAGTCACACATAGGAAGAATAAACCCCCTAAATAGAAAATGGTTTTAGCCTGTAACAGGATCAAATTGGGTTATGATGATGAGGCTGTATTTTCCAATAACTTGGTTTGATATTGATTATGATGTTACTGTTGGTAATGTCTCTATTTCTGATTTTGATGGAGTCTAAGTCCTCAGAGGGCATGTAATTGTGCATGTGGTTCCTCCATGATTATTATTTCGATTAACATCTGGGGTTTGGGAGCGACCCCTAAATTAAGCTCCCTCAGAGGTAGTATACAGGTTCATAAACCATCTCTAATCCTTTTCCAAGAAATGATGGTTTGTAGAGATAATGAAATGTTCTTTATGTGCCCTTCATGGAATGTAGTTGCAACTAATTCTATTGGATTATCTCGTGGTCTAGGGATTATGTGGGATGCAAAAATTATTGAGTTGCAGGCACTTCTATCGTGTGCATGAATTATCGTGATCAGACACATGATGGGAAACTATTAAAGGGTCAAAATTGTCAATTCATATGCTGCATATGTGGGGCGTAAACTATCTTGGGACTAGGTTGAACAATATGGAATCCTTCGATTAAGTTCCATGATCATCGTGGGGGGTCTTAATTTTTCGAAGGGGAAGGAAGAGATTTGGGGACAAAATTCTATAATTGATAGTATGGATACTTATTTTAGAGGTTTGATGAAGGATTTTTCCCTTTTGGATGTGACACTAGATCCTCTTGGCCCCACTTGGAGGAATAGAAGAACTAGTGAGGAGGGTATCTAAAAAAGAATGGACATGTTTTTGGTTAATCAAACTATGGTTAATCGTCTGATAGATATAAGATCTTATACTATTCCAACATTTATTTTTTATGAATTGCCCATTATGCTAGCATGGGATGAAGGGGAACATAAGAGATCATAACCCTTTAAATTCAACCCAAAGTGGTTTAAAATGAATGAATTTGGGGATTTGGTTTGAAATGTTTGGTCTCGTTCACTGCTTCCTCCTCCATAGAATCACATGATATCCGTATGCCGAAATCTTAGAGAACTGAAAAGGGTTGCTCAGGAAAGGATTATGGGGATGGAGGATGAAACTAAAGCTCTTAGAGATATTGACATTTTCCTATGTTATTTCAATGATCCTCATGACCCATTATTCTTCTTAGAGGAATACCGGCACAAGATCATTGAATTGGAGGGTGAGAGAAGGGACATACTCAGTTCATGGGAAGAATACATCTGCATGAAGAGGAGGGAAACATGGATAAAAGCTAGAGATAAAAATACCTGGAGATAAAAATACCAGATATTTCCACGCACATTTCAATGTCAGGAAACAGTTCAATTCCATAAGGAGGATAAGAGATGAGGTAGAAAACATATTTAGTTCACATAAATCTATTGAACAAGTGGCGGTCACACATTTCAAACACCAATTCTCAGCATAGGAGACATATTTCTAGTCACAAATGAATTTCATTGAAGAAGTTCCAAACACATTCACATCGGAGGATAATGACAGATTGGGACAAGGAATCACAAGGGAGATGATGCACTCTATTAAATCATGAAAACAAAGAGCTTTCCTTGTAAAGGTAGACTTGAGAAAGACATATGATTGCAATGGATAAGAATTCAACTTCTTGGTCCTATTAAAATTTGGTATGTATCTATTTAACATTAAATGGATTTTCACATGTTGCAAAACTACAAATTTTGCATTATTAATGGCTTGACTTCACAGTTTTTCAATGCATATAGAGGAATTAGACTGGGTTGTGCCATGTCTCCATTGCTCTTTCTCTTAGTTATTGATTATTTCAGTAGAAAAATCAGGGTGTCAAAGGATATTGGAATTATTAAAGGGATCAAAGTAACCAAAAATATTTCCATCTCTCATTTAATGTTTGTAGATGATCTGTTACTTTGTGGGGACTCCACGGTGGGGGAGTGGAGAACCATTAGAGACATAATTAAACTATTTGGATTTGCGTATGGTTTGTGTATGAATGAAGGCAAATCAATCTTGTTACACGATGACAATGAGGAGAATGTAACAAAGGATATATGTGATATGTTTGGGGTAGCATCGTCAATCGTGGATGATGATTTCCCTACCTTGGGTTTAAGATGAAATCGAAAGGATAATATAACCAAGATTGGGCATGGTTAATTGAAATATCTCACAAAAAATTGGATAGATGGAAATACAAATGGTTGACGATGGAAGAAGGATTGTCATTATGATGAAATCAATGCAACAAAATATTTCAGTAAATTGGATGCCCCTTTATTTAATGCCAAGGGAGATCATCCATAAGATATAAGCTATCATGAGCCGCTTCTTATGGGATGGAGCATAGTTACAAGAAAAAATTCATATGGTATGATGGCCAACACTTGCAAGGCCAGTGGAGGAAGGAGGTTGGGGTATCATAGATACATCCACTTTCAACAAGGCTTTGATTATAAAAAACATGTGGAGGGAAGTGTCTGGAAATGGTGTGTGGTCTCATATCATTAAGGAAAAATATGTGTTCAGTAAAAATTTATCCTCATGGATTAGTAGTGGTACGAAGAAGAAATATGTTATATCACACATATGGAGAACTATGCTGCACACTATGTTGAGAAATCTAGGGCATAGTAATTTGGTGATTTCTCTTGTAATGATAACTGCCTATGAATTATTTCTACTTCTTTAGATTATGGGGCCTTCTCTTTAGTTATATTATTATAGTGTTCTTCATCAAACAACTACCAACTCATAAACAATAAAGAGACAAGCGACACAAAATATAGGCAATCAACCAAGGCCAAAACCTCCCCCACTTGAGACCAAAAATCCAAACTAATTCTTCTTCTTATAGAGATTTCAATTGACAAATACGAAGACCAAGACCCTTGACTTATTTTACCTCTCCAAGACCGAGGCACCAAGCTTCTTATTTTTACCTCTATTTCTTAATAGAGTCAATGATAATAAACTAATTGTTTCTTGTTTCTGCCTCTGCTACCTTTCAGGTCTCGACTTCCTTTTCTTTGCTTGAAACCTTCAAGTTGTTGGCCTTAATTTAGAAACCCTAGTACATGTAGATTACCTTCTCTCATACCTTGATTTCCTTTTCTTTATGTGGAGGCTACCTCCTTAACAACTCGACTTGAGATACTCCTTAGTTTTCTCCTTGACTTGACCTTCAAAAGGGATTGCAGTACTTCGGCTTCTTTTGCAACATATAGTGTCTATCCTTCATGCCTGTGGAGTGAATCAGCCCAAAATAGACCCAAAAACAAAGCTAACTACATCACTCTCCCTTTCCTTCTCTTCACTGGTTATGAGGCTCCTTTCCTAGTGATTCTCGCACTCGTTATTGCAGACTTCTCCTTGACCGAAATTATGTCCTTGAAATGAAGTTGAGTTGCCCTATTTATAGTGGTTTTCCCATGTAAATTATCTGACTTGAGTTGTGTGTGAGCCTACATGTGCTTTGGTGAAGCTTCATAATTTAATTTAAGGCTGACTTGAAGGAGATTCTTGAGCTCGATCTTGGAGGGTCTCTTTGATTGTTTCAATGACTCACATATATTTGTAACATGCCCAAGAAAGGTCTTCCATACATAACATTGACTCAATAGACTATTATGACTTGATGAAAATCCTAAAGGTTCACAATGGGAACCTTAACTAAAACAAAATTCCTTGATCATGAAACGCATGATTCAAGCATTACAAAAATAATTTTATTTTCTTCTTTACATCAATTACATAAAATCATATTTACACATGTCATTATGAAGACCGAACCTAGTTACACTTTTCAACACACTCTGCACTAGATGTTGGGGTTTGTCTGTTGGGGGGATGGAGATGGATCCAAGATCAAAATTGGATTAGACGCCATCATGGGGATGGTTGGAAATCATTCATTATCCTTTAAGCTACTGCAAATCCTTCATAGAAAGGACATTATCCACTTGCAACAGATATACCTTTCAGGGACTCAAAACATTGATCAATAGAGTTAGAGAAGGGTTGATGATCTTGGAATACTAGAGACATATCATGAGGATTGGGGGTCATATGTAGCACAACTTCGATATGCTGACATCGGTCTTGGTGATAAGCAGGACTATATGATATGGGGGGGTAAAATGAAAAAGAACAATTCGATGGTCCAAGACATCTACTTGAAGTTGCCAAGGCCCAGGAGGATCAATGAATGTAATAAGCATCTACAGGATATATGGAGATTGAATCTCCTGAATAAATTAAAATGTTTTCGCTAGCTGGTAGCACATGATCATATTAACATGGAACAACTTACAAAAGCATGGGATCATTGGTCCTGCACTATGCTCTCTATGCATGGTGGGGGTTGAAGATACAGATCATTTGTTGATCAAATACTCATATATGAGGCTGATTTGGGATGGGGTTATGGAGGAAATGAAGCTTCCTTTCACTGGAACTAATCAACCCTTGTTCATATGTCTTATGTAATGGTTCACTTCACACAGGAAGTACATGTCCCTACCATTATATATCATATGGATTATATGGTGAAGTAAGAAAGCTAGCATTTTTTATTAGAAAACTTTGATTGTCACAGAAGACATTATTAAGGCAATTTCTTTTTTCAATGAGATTGGGCCGGTGATTAAGTCTAACAAAAACAAGAAATGCAAATTCATTGATATTTGGAAAGAATATCTAGTTGGATTTTTTTACGGAGCCAACAATAAAAGGAAATGTGGATGTGTTGCAGCCATAGTTTCTGAGCCTGGTAATTTCTTCCACTTCTGGTCAAATGCGGGAATGGGATCAAACAAAAAATCAGATATAACAACATTATGGGGAGTACTAATCGCAACAAAATGGCTAAGGTTAGACAAAATTCAGGTATATGGAGATGCAAAAGGAATCATTAACTGGGTAAACAAGCATACTAATTTTAATCCCCCCATACTTGCAAATTGGATGACGAGGATTCATAACATGGTAAGGACTTTTAATCATATACATTTCTAGCATATATACAGAGAACATAATTGGACAGCGGACCTCCAATATAAAAGTGGTATTTCGAAGGCAATATGTAAAAAAAATTCTCAATCTTCAAGCAAGGTATCATGGTAAATGCATGCAACATCAACTACTCTTAGAAGAAATTTTAACACAAACCTGATTTTGATGGAAATTTTTTATCTTTATACAATGGAAGTATTCATTTATGAAAATGTAATGGTTATAAGCTACAATTTAGTGTTAAGAAAGACACTTTTTGTAGAACAGGAAAATAGAAATGTATGGGCATAGGAATGATAGGAGAAGTATGAAAGGATATTATAATGAATGAAATCTAAATTATGTACTATCCTTATATTTCAATAAAAGATAGTGTTTTTTTCTTTCTAAACAAAAAAAAAGTAACGTTCAAGATAAATGAAACAATGAAAAAACACATATTAAAACACAATCGTTGGAGACCCCAAAAAGTACTCCAACTATGTTACTGTCTCTCCAAGTTCAATGAAAGTGCCTCCATTTCTCCTCTCACAAAGCACACCTCTGTTATCGGCCTTCATCACCCTAAATCCCTTTTGTCAGCCCCCATGGCTCTGCTTCCTGAAGAACCCATTAACAGTGTAAAGACAAAGTCCTAATCATTTACTTTTTTTACTAGCACCTCATATTGAAAATTTTAAGACAAAACATTTCTTTTTTCTTAAAATACCCCTCCCTGTAGTAGTGTCGAATGCAAAAAAAAATAAGTTGTCTCTAATCGTATCAATCGAGATCGAAGGGACAAAACAGGAATTAATGTCTAGGAAATGTTGCGAGGAAAATTTGTTGCATTCTTTAGATTTGGCTACCCCCACAAAACGAAGATCCCAACAAATCATTGTCTTTATATCAGATAACATGAATGGTAAGTGAAATAACAACCTTAGTATAGGCATGAGACAGTAGTAGCCTGCAAGTTGGCAGACTTAGGGCACATTGTCAGAGTCAATTTTGCAGTTGTTAGATAATATTGTCTTAAATTGATATGTTTTTGTCTTAATTTTTAATTGTCTTAAATGGGTTTCATCTTAAGTGACCATTGTCTTAAATATAAATTTTTGTCTCAAACTATTTTTGTCTTAAATATAAAGTTTTGTCTTAAAATAATTTTGTCTTAAACTGTTTTTGTCTTAAATATAAAGTTTTGTCTCAAAATATTTTTGTCTCAAATTGTTTGTCTTAAATATAAAGTTTTGTCTTAAAATATTTTTTTCTTAAATTGTTTTTGTCTTAAAAATAAAGTTTTGCCTTAAAATATTTTTGTCTCAAACTATTTTTGTCTTAAATCTAAAGATTTGTCTTAGACTCTTTTTGTCTTAAATATAACATTTTATCTTAAGATATATTTGTCTCAAGCTGTTTTTTGTCTTAAATTTCCTATTTAAGACAATTCAATTGATATTAAATTTTAATTAAAATAAATAAAATAAAAAGTGACTTTTAAGATAAAATGTTTCTTTTGTCTTAAAAAATGTCTTAAAAGTTCCCTTGGTGTAGTAATGTCTTCACCTCCCATCTATATCTATATCTCCCTTTGCCTCTCCTTTCTCTCTCGATATGACCACCAAAGCATACACACTCTTTCTTCATATCTATTTATCTCTCCCTCCCTCTTCCTCTTTGTCTCCCTCTCTCCCCCTTCTATTTATTTTCCCTCCTGCTCTCCTGCTCTCCTGCTCTCCCTCTCTCTCTCTGCGTTATCACTCCCTCTCTCTCTCTCTCTCTCTCTCTCTCTCTCTCTCTCCGCCTTTCTCTGTATATGTCTTTCTTCTTACCAACCTCTCTCTTCCTCTCTCATATCCTCTCTCTCTTCCTTTTTGTCCCTTTCTCTCCCACCTCACTCTATCTGCCCCCTCTTTCCCCTCCAACTTTGTCACCATCTCCCTCTCTCTCCTCTCTCCTTCTCTCTGCCCTTACTTTCATATCCCCTTCTTTGTCTCTCTATCTCACCCAAAATGTACACACTCTCTCTCCATCTATCCCTTGTCACTCCTCTCTTTCTCTCTCCACTTTTCTCTATCAATGTATTTCTTCTTCATTCCCTCTCTCGCCCTCCAACTCAACCTCTTTGCCCCTCCCTCTCCCCTCCTCTCTCTCAAGTCCTCTCTCTGGTCCTTCCCCTATCTCCATTTCTCTCTTACCTCCCTCCCCCCTCTCTCTCTCTCTCAGCCCTCTAACCTTGTCACTATCTCTCTCCCTCTCTCCCCCATTCATATTTGTGTCTCCCACACTCTCTCTCTTACCCTTTTCTCCATCTCTCACTGCTCTCATTCTCTCTCTCTTCATTCCTCCTCTTCCCTCTCCTTCATTATATCTCCTCCTCTTTCTTGTCACTCCCCCTATCTCTCCACCTCTATCACTCTATGTCTTTGTTCTTCCCTCCATATATATCTAGAGTTAATATATATCATGATATATTAATATATATATTATAATATAACAAATTGAATATTATACTAAATTTA
>APFE030873958.1:34799-178372 GCA_000404065.3 Pinus taeda
TATTAATATTATAATATCAATATTAGATTTAATGATGTTTTTTACATGGTATGATAGCAACATTTATAATAAAAATACATCAAATTAATATTTTCAAATATTACAACTTTGATGTGGAAATATTTACGTCTTCAAACATTTTCATATATCCCTAGGATATGGATTTTCATTTTAAAGAATAATTTTGCAAATGTTTAGTTAAAAGAAATATTAAAAGATTTTGGAGCAAGATTTTATATTCTTTGTGTTGACTTAACATTTTTCCTTTGATTTAAGAAATGGTATTGGCTTTAGTAAAGAGTAAAAATGTTTAAAATTTTATTTGATTTGGAATTTTAATTTGGTAAAAAAAAATTGTTAAAGGTAAATTTATGGTCCATTCAAATTCATGTATATGATAAAGGAACTATTAAACACATGAGGTAATTTACTATCCATTCAAATACATAGTTATATTTTAACAATTAATCATAGTGTATTAATAAGATTAAAATGATACATATAATTTAAGATTATTGATATTAGCGAAAATTATTTTTATTATTTTTTTAGGACTGACATACTTACACATAGAGTTGGAATTTGGATTCCTTCATCACATAATTTTTTTTGACGTTTCTCAAGTTATGTTTAAAATTTTTTGCTTCGAGAGTGATGTTTTGATAAACCCTTCACCAATAAAGGTTTGAATAAAATATTGCCTTCAATAACACAATGATGTTAATTTTTTTTTTAAATATTTATCATAATAGCAAATTGACCATAACACACAAATGACATATTGAATCATGAATTTTGGTTTGAAATTACATGGAATGCTCACAATAAAATCTCCATAACCCCAACTTGGTTGTATGTGTTTGTTAGTAAAACTTAGTACAACAACAATATTAGTATTACCCATGCATATATTTATCTTTTCGTGGGAATTTTCTTTTTTCAATGGTTATTTACCGAGAATTTGACCAAAACAAAAATAAATAGACCTCCCAGTCATATTTTATTTCCAAACCAACTCTATGCATCACTATTGGGAAATATCAGTCCATAAAAGGAAGATCCTCATTGTTAGAATTAATGGAGAAAGTTAGTATTTTCCATGTCTAGTTGTTTGTTGTTGTAGGATAGGATTGAGACCCTATGATTAGGTCTAAGATCCTATTATTTAGGGAATGGTTCAAACCACCCTGTTTATGTGCTAGTTTATATGTAACATGCCTTTGTGAGAAAGAATGTAGAGTGTTCTGCCAGTGGCAGTCTGCAGGTGAAGTGTCTCACCTAAGAGTTTCCCAATTTGATTAATAAAGTTGATTCTTTATCTTTTATCATGATATCAAAGCTTAGGTTGGAACTCAAGTTCAAGGTCAAGTTTGTTGAATGATTTAGTGATTGAGCGTTGTGGGTGATCGAATGTGTTGATTATAGTTGGGATTGTTGGAGCTGCATCCCGCTATTTGATTCATTGTTTGGTGCCCACCGTGATTACCATGATTGATTTTGATTATTGGGGTGAGTGTTGCGATTACCACCGATTCATATTGACTAGTTGTGGAGTCTATCTTGCTATGGAAATATGGAATAGCTCGGCGATTTCTTGATTCCCCATATCGAAGTTAGTGCAGCCGGAGACCAAGTAATGAAGGCCGAGATTGTAGTTGGTGCAGCTAGAGATCAGGCAGTGAAGGTCGAGATTGCATTTGGTGTAGCTAGAGATTAAGCAATTGCCAGGACGGTCGAGCCTATTCACTCAGGGCGCAAAAGATCCTAACTTAAGAAGATCCATGGGATCATCTTCCGATCCCAGAATCTCTCTGTGATTAGATCAGAAGGCACTAGGCTGGGTCGAGCCAATAGAGAAGAGGGAAGAGGAGAAAAATCCTCGTAGAGAGCCTGTTATTTTGACCTCTGTTCCTCCATTTGCTCCAAGAAATTGGAACAACGACATAAACATCCAATGGTGGTGTTGATGTTGGTGTGGCATGGATGAGAGAACCGTGCTGCAGTGAGTGTGAGCATAAAGGTTGAATTGTGGAGCTTTCCTAGTTCCTGTGAATTGTGGGCAAGGTCCGTTGACCTGGAAGCAATGGTGGCAGTGGAATAGATGCTCGGAAGTAGTGTCATCTCGACTCTAAATAGATGCTCAAATAGATCTGTTTTGCAGGGCTTGTAGAAACAACCATTGTTGACGACAAGGAGGAACCCACCAGAGAGGAGGTCGAAGTCGTGAACGTGTGAGGGCATTGCTTTGTGTGGAGAAGCCTGTGTTTAAGTAGGCTATACAGAAAACAAGGTATTCAAAGGCCAGAGTGGTGTTGCCAAGGTTGAAGGTCGAAGGGTGTTGCTGCTCCGTCGTACTCACTATCTTGTAGCAAGGCCGAAGGGACATAGCTTGATCCTGTGTGGAGGTTGGGTCTACACTGTTGGGAGCTTTCCTCACAAGTTTTTCCATGAATCCATATCGGTGGCACTGTGTTCGTGGAGACAAGATCCACTTGTCATGGTCAAGGAGTTTGAACGACTACCTGGTGGTCAGATCTACAGCAACTGAGTTGAATGTCGCGTGGTGGCAGCTTGAATTAGAGGTCCCATGGAGCAAAAGTTTGTGCACAAAGCGTTGTTCTAGTTCCTCTGTCTAGCTAGGAATCTTCTCTTGTGGATTGTGATGGGACTAGCTTGTAATTCCATTATATAATATTTAACAATGAAATATTCATGCTCTAATCAACAATTGAATGATTATTAAATGATTTGGGTGTTAATACATGTGATTAGGAGCTAATCATAGGATTGTTCTGGATATTCATTGGATGGAATTTATGTCAGGTTTTAATGTTGCTGTGTTGGCGGTACCTGCCTCGGTTACTGTTTCCTGCTCTTGGATTACGCCAAAACCATGCGTTCTTTGTCATTTCTTCATTTTGCACTTGTGTTTTCACTGCGCCGAGGGTTTAGACTGGTAGTGAGGGTTTGTGATGTGACTGTATGGAGTTTGGCAGCTGGCTCTGCGTGCGCCCAGCTATGGGTTATACTGTTTGTTGGTGTGACACCTTCACTTGTTCTAGTGACTTTTTTTCTCAGTTACTTAGGCACAGTGTGAAGGCTCTTCTCATCTATTCAAGAGGGTTTCAGCTATTCCCGCCTGCTTGGTTACTATACTTGTCCCTGCTCCACCATTTTCATTTCATTGTAGTTCTTCTGGTTATTAACTTTGGTTAATGGGTGCCTGTGCTGCATTCTACAGGTCACGGTCGTGGTGGCCTCCTCCTCAGCTTCGCAGTTCGGTTTAGGTAAGTTGTTCCTCCATGATTTGCTTACCCTCTTCATTTTCCTCTGGTTCTAACGAGGTTTGCTCCTTGGTCTCAGGGGTTCACCATTGGCTATGGCTCAATGGGGTTTCTTTCTTTCCACACGATTACTCTCCAGGTAAAGTAATTTTATTAACTTTGCATTCAGTTTCTCCTTCTTAGGTATTTTCTTGCCCTTACTCTGTTTGCATATAGCTAACAACGCTACCTTGGTTTGCTTGTGCAGGTGGGGGTTCATTCACCGGCATGGTTGATGAAATTTCTACGGGCTTTGCTCCAGTAGGCTCGTTCTCTGCTACTGTTGTCAATTTTTTTTTGTTAGGTGGTCTCTGTCAGTTTGTTGGGCAGAGTCCCAGTTCTCTTCCACTCGATTTTCCCTGTTTTCGTTATGTGACGTGGTTCAGTCTTGTACAAAAACCCTCTTTTGTGTTCTGGCAATTTGTAACTATAAACCACCTTTTGGATGGTGGCTGACCAAACCCTCACCCTTAGGGTTCTGCTAGTTCGTAATATTCTTTCTGCTGTTTGAATGGGTATCCCAGGACTGTTGAATGTATACAAATATTTTTTTGTTGGTAATGAAAAGGAATTAACAGGATCTTTTGGTTACATTTCGTTTACCTCTGGCCTGGGGTCGTTTCTCAGTTTTTGCATTCTCATTCTTTTTCAAACTGCTCGTAATGTGATTGGCTTTCGTTTGTGGAACTCTGTATGTTTGCCGCCAGTCTTCGTGCTGGGAATGCTCGTCCAATTTCTCTGTTCACTTTATGTTCTTTAGGAAAGAAAATAAATGAAATAGGTAGGATAACACAGTATTTGCTTAGTTTTTTCTTACTAAGTGATTAAGGGGAAAGTAAATAAAATTTATGACAAACTATTACAGATGGACACAAAAAGAAATTATTCTCTGTATTGTATTTTTTTTTCTCAAATGTTGAACCTCTCTAGAATGTATTATATTGGTTTTTATGTTGTGTTTAAACAGTAACTCAAACTGTTCTTGGTTACCATACAGTTTCTCTTTGTAGTTACATAGTCGATGATCATGTTGGGTTTTCTTGCATTGTAGGATTTACAATATTATGTTTTTGTTTATGAACAGACATCTATAAGATAGACTAAGAAAATGAGAAAACAATGTAACTGCTATGAAACTATCCTAATTGTACTGTTCCTAATATTCATTAACTAATAACAATAAAATAAACTAGTTTCTAGACACTGTTTTATTCATTAAACGTAAATGAAATTAAAAGACTTTGAACCTGTCCTTCTTGGCTGATACCAACACCCAGTCATCATGCCCTTAGCTGGATGCTCCTATATCAGGCTCTCGAGGTAAGAAAAATTCATGACTTCGGTCCATGAGCTTCTCGACTGAATAACCTGCCTACTCTATTTGTTTAGGGTTAAGCCACGAACTGTCCTCAATAGGACTATTCTTCCACTTGACAAGATATTGCAGATACTCTTTCCGCCGAGTTTGCTTGGCCACCTGAGTGTCGAGGTTCCTCTCGATATCGAGGGGCTGAGCATAAGGCATTTGTCTCATCCAAGTATCACTTCCCCCCTGTGTGTCCCGTGTAGGTCCTGCGGTACTATCTTCCTTTGGATCAACAGTGTATGGAAACAGGTCTACCACATTAAAGATGGGCGAGATGCCTATTCCTGGTGGAAGCTGTAATTCATAAGCATTTGCTGAAAATTTCTGGAGAACTTTGCAGGGGCCTATCTTCTTGTACTTTAGCTTGTCATATGCACCTCTAGAAAAACTCTCTTTGTGCAAATGTGTGAGGACTTCATCCCCCACATTAAATTGCACCTCTGTTTCAAATTTGCTCGTTGCTTATATTTTTGGCTGTTGTCCTACAACTTTATTTTCACCTGCTCATGGAGATCGTTCATCTCTTTGGCAAAATCTTCCCCATCAGTACTTTCTCTTTCCTGCTGTCCTAGATCTTGTAACTCATGCACTCCGCAAGGATGCATGCCATATAAGATCTGAAAAGGATTGTAACTCGTGTTGCGATTGGGTGAGTTGTTGTAAGCGAACTCTGCCTGGGTAAGTACTCGATCCTACATTCGTGAATTTTCACCGATCAAAGTTCGTAGCAGGTTCCCCAGACTCCTGTTTACCACCTCTGTTTACCTGTCGGTCTGCGGGTGATAAGCAGAGCTGAAACTTAACTGCGTGTCCATCTTCTTCCACAAGGTGTGCTAAAAGTGCCCTATAAACTTCACGTCCCTGTCAGAGAGAATGGACTTAGGTAGACTGTGTAGCCTGACGATCTCTGTAAAGAACAAGTGGACCACGTGAGTGGCATCGTTGGTTTTTCTGCAAGGGATGAAATGCACCATCTTTGAAAACCATTCTACTACTAACATCACCGAATCATGACCCCGTTGTGTCCTTGGTAGACCTAAGACGAAGTCCAAGCTGACTGAGTCCCATGTTATACTTGGAATGGGCAATGGCGTGTAGAGTCTCATATTTTGATTGTGTCCTTTTGCCAACTGACACACTTTACATTTGGTCACTAATCTCTACACATCCCTTCACATTTTTGGACAATAATAAAAATGGTTGAGCTGTTCTAATGTTTTGTCTATGCCAAAATGTCCGGTTATACCTCCACTATGTTTCTCCTGAATGATATTCTCTCTCATTGAGAAATCGAGGATGCATAACTATCCCTCTCTAAACAACAATTTCTCCTACAAATTATAGTCCAACCACAGACTATTGTTTCTTAGCAAAGGATTCTGACATGCTTCATAAGCCTCTTTGGAATCCATGTCAGTATGATACAAGTCTTTCAAATGCTCAAAGCCTAGCACTTGTTTCATACTCTCCTACAGGAGTAAGGCTCTTCTACTCAATGCATCCACCACCTTGTTGGCCTACCCGCTAATGTGTTTCAACACAAAGGTGAAACTCTGCAAATATTCAACCCACTTAGCATGCTTGTGATTTAACTTGTGCTGTTGCATCACATATTGCAGTGTAGAATTATCCGAGAATAAAACAAACTAATTCCCCAACAGATAGTGTCTCCAATGCTTCAGTGCTTGGACGACAGCATAGAATTCCTTATCGTAGGATAAATACTTCTGCCTGCTTTCATTCAACTTCTCGTTGAAAAATGCAACAAGTTTGTCTTCTTGGCTAAGTACAGCTCCAATGGTCATACCGCTTGCATCACAGCGAACCTGAAAAATCTTTTTAAAATCTGGCAATCTCAGGATCAGTCTTTTTGTGATCTTCTTCTTCAGTAGTTGAAAACTCCTTTCTGCTGCCTTGGTCCAATGAAAAGGCCGACCTGCCTTCTTTGTAGTGTCCAACATAGGTGCACAGATTTCACTGAAATTTCTTATAAATTTACAGTAAAAACTTGCTAGCCCATGAAAATTACGTACCTCAAACAAATGTTTTGGGGATGGCCAGCTGACAATTGCTGCAATCTTCTCTGGGTCCATCTTCAATTCGTTTTCTGCAATCACGAAAGCTAGATAAACCAATTCTTTTTGCAAAAAAGTGCATTTTTTCAGATTTATCAACATCTTATTCTGCTGTAATTTTTCCAGCATGCTTCGAACATGTCAAAAGTGTTCCTCCCTCGTCTTTCTAAAACTTAATATATCATCTAGGTACACTATCACAAACTTTCCAATGAATTCTTTCAGCATTTTGTTCATCAGTCACATAAAGGTACTGGGTGCATTACTCAGTCTCAATGGAATTAGCAACCACTCATATAGTCCTTCATTAGTTTTGAAGGTTGTCTTCCACTCATCCCCTTCCCAGATTCGAATATGATGATACCCACTCTTTAAATCAATCTTTGAAAAATAGGCTGCCCCACTCAGGGAGTCCATCATGTCGTCCATTCGTGGCAGTGGAAATCTATACTTGATGGTAATCTTGTTGATGGCCCTCTAGTTTGTGCACATTCACCATTCTCCTACTTTCTTGGGAGCGAGAACTGTTGGAACTGCACAGGGGCTCAAGCTCTCCCTTATCAGCCCTTTATTTAGCAATTCCTGCACCTGTTTTCTGATCTCCTCATTGTCTTTGGGGCTCATCGATATGCTACCTTGTTCAGTAGACTTGCTTTAGGTATAAAGTGAATATGATGACTTATACTTCTCTTAGGAGGCAATTTATTTGGTAAGTCATCCACTACTATATCATTGAATTCTTGTAGCATCTGCTGAAAGTCCGCAGGAAAATCTGACACCTCTATGTGTAACAACACCACCTTTGCTCTTCTAACAACAACATAGTTTACTTTGCTCTGTTCAAAAACTGTTTTCCACACATTAGTAACACTCTCGTCTCGCTTGCTTCCGCTGCCTCTTCTTCCTTGATGGGCACAAGTGTGTGCTTGATCCCATCTTTGACAAACTTATAATAGTTTGTCTTCTCGTCATGTACTACCTTCCTATCATACTGCCATGGCTTGCCTAGTAGTATATGACATACATCCATCGGCATTATATCACAAATAACCTTATCCTTATATCTGCCAATATGGAACTCAACATCGCATTGCTCATCCACCAACAGCTGATGGCCTTTTTGTAGCCATGATACCTTGTAAGGAGTGGGGTGCTTCAACTGCTTCAACCCCAACTTCTCTACCATCTCCGTGGCAACTAGATTATCTGTGCTCCCACTATCGATAATCAACTTATAGCATTTTCCGTGTGACTTACAAATTGTCCGGAACAATGCTTTCCTTTGAGTTCGTTTAGCTGTCTCTTTGGTTGGTTTCAGCAACACTTTGTTCAAAACTAAGGCTTCCCTCGTTTCCGACACATTTTCTGCTTCTTGGGGAGGTGCCTCCACTTCCTCAGGCTATGTGACATATGCACCTCTATGTCTAGCTTGTTCCACTTCAGGACACTCAAAAGATTTGTGGCCCCACTTGTGGCACCTATAGCACTGATAGTTAGCTCCTCTACCTCGGCCATTTCCTCTTCCTTGCTGATATGGCCTACCACCTCTAGTGTTGTCACCTTTTTCTGTTGTCCCAGAAGCTTTGGAATTGCTATCTTCTTCACTATTACTGGCAGTTTGCCCTCTGCCATAAGACTGTCCTCTTCCTCTGTTGGTTCCCCGTCCTCTCCTAGCATTTTGTTTTCTGGTGATCTTCTCCTCTGCCTTCATAGCACTTTGGTATGCTTCTTCTATGATTTTCAGGGAAAGAATGCTGATTTCATCTAATATTTCTAATCTCAAACCATTTACATACCTTCTTGTTTTCTCTGGGGTGTCCTCTGTATAACCAGCTCTTAAATTTACCCGGTAGAATTCTTCGGTGTACTCTCTTACGGTCATCCCTTTCTACTTCAAATTTTGCACTTGCCAATGCAGTGCAATCTAGTAATCCTTGGGCAGAAATCTTCCTTTCAACTTGGCCACTTCTTTATTGGCAGTTTGTTCATCCTTCTTCTCTCTGCTTGGACACGGTCCCACCACAGGGCTGCGTGTCCCTTCAACTTGGTCGCTGCGAACTTAACTCTCTTATCTTCACTGACCTCTTCACACTCAAAATATTTGTCCAGTTCACTGATCCAGTCCAACAGAACTCTTGTGGATAAGCTGCCGTTATAATTTGGGATTTCTAGTTTAGGCTTGCCGCTTGCTAATAGGACCGACCTCAACAATCTCATTTCCGACCCTTCTTCATCTGATCCATCTATTGTTACTACAACTTCTTCGTCGCTATCATCTCCTACCTTTGGATCGCTTCTCCTTCTTGCTTCAACTTCCTCCAAACGGGCAGTAACAATCCTGATTTCCTTGCGCAATCCTTCATCTGTTGCTCTCCGAGCACCCCTTCCAAGTCCTCGTCTTCCAACTTCCATCTCTCAGAAAAATTCTAAATCCTGCTCTGATACCACTATGATGGGACCAGCCCGTAATTCCACTATATAATATTTAACAATGATATATCCGTGCTCTAATCAACAATTGAATGATTATTAAATGATTTGGGTTTTAATACATGTGATTAGGCACTAATCATAGGATTGTTCTGGATATTTGTTGGATGGCATTTATGTCGGATTTTAATGTTGTTGTGTTGGTGGTACCTGCCTCGGTTACTATTTCCCACTCTTGGTTTATGCCAAAACCTTGCGTTCTTTGTCATTTCTTCATTCTGCACTTGTGTTTTCGCTGCGTCGAGGGTTTAGACTGGTAGTGAAGGTTTGTGCTGCAACTGTATGGAGTTTGGCAGCTAGCTCTGCGTGCGCCTAGCTATGGGTTATGTTGTTTGTTGGTGTGACACCTTTGCTTGTTCTGGTGACTTCATTGCTCGGTTACTTGGGCACAGTGTGAAGGTTCTTCTTGTCTATGTAAGAGGGTTTTAGCTGTTCTCGTCTGCTTGGTTACTATACTTATCCCTACTCCACCATTTTCATTTCATTGTAGTTCTTCCAGTTATTAACTTTGGTTAATGGATGCTCGTGCTGCGTTCTACAGGTCACGGTCATGGTGGCCTCCTCCTCAGCTTCGTAGTTCAGTTTAGGTAAGCTGTTCCTCCATGATTACCCTCTTCATTTTCGTCCGGTTCTAACAAGGTTTGCTCCTTGGTCTTAGGGGTTCACCGTTGGCTGTGCCTAAGTGGGGTTTCTTTCTTCCCACTCCAGGTAAAGTAATTTTATTAACTGTGCATTCAGTTTCTCCTTCTTAGGTCTTTTCTTGCCCTTACTCTGTTTGCATATGGCTAACAGAGCTACCTTGGTTTGCTTGTGCGGGTGGGGGTTCATTCACAAGCGTGGTCGATGAAATTTCTATAGGCTTTCCTTAAGTAGGCTCGTTCTCTGCTACTGCTGTCAATTTGTTTTTGTTAGGTGGTCTCTATCAGTTTGCTGGGCAGAGTTCCAGTTCTCTTCCACTCGATTTTCCCTGTTGTCGTTATGTGACCTGGTTTAGTCTTGTACAAAAACCCTCATTTGTATTCTGGAAATTTGTAACTATAAACCACCTTTTGGACGATGGCCGACCAAACCCTCACCCTTAAGGTTCTACTGGTTCGTAATATTCTTTCTGTCGTTTGAATGGGTATCCCAGGACTGTTGAATGTATACAAATAAATTTTTGTTGGTAATGAAAAGGAATTAACAGGAATTTTTGGTTACATTTCATTTACCTCTGGCCTGGGGTCATTGCTCAGTGTTTGCATTCTCATTATTTTTCAAACTGCCCGTAATGTGATTGGATTTTGTTCATGGAACTCCGTATGTTTGCTGCCAGTCTTCGTGCTAGGAATGCCCGTCCAATTTCTCTGTTCACTTTCTGTTCTTTAGGAAAGAAAATAAATGAAATAGGTAGGAATGCACAGTATTTGCTTAGTTTTTGCTTACTCAATGATTAAGGGAAAGGTAAATAAAAGTTACAATGAACTGTTACAGATGGGCTCAAATATTTCGGATGAAAGAAGTTATTCTTTGTATTATATTTTTTTCTCAAATGCTGAACCTCTCCAGAATGTATTACATTGGTTTTTATGTTGTGTTTAAACAGTTACTCAAACTATTTTCAATTACCATACAGTTTCTCTTTGTAGTTACATAGTCGATGATCATGTTGGGTTTTCTTGCACTGTAGGATTTACAATATTATGATTTTGTTTATGAACAAACATCTATAAGGTAGAAAATAACAAAACAATGTAACTGCTATGACAATATTTGAACTGTACTATTCCTAATATTCCTTAACTAATAACAATAAAATAAACTAGTTTCTAGACACTGTATTATTCATTAAACGTAAATGAAATTAAAAGACTTTGAACCTATCCTTCTTGGCTAAGACCAACACCCGGTCATGATGCCCTTAGCTGGATGCTCCTGCATCAGATTGATTGCATGGAGCATGTGAACACTACGTTTAACTGGTGTTGCTATTGGTTTGTGTAAATGTCAACATCGTTTATGAATTGGGAATTTCAATTTGACCTGTGCGTGGGACAAAGTGTTGTTTGGATCCCTCATTGTTCGATCAACTAGGTGGCCCATCCCTATGTGGTTGGAGCATGAGCGTTGTTGGAGTGAGTACTATTGGAAAGTGTATAGTAACATCTAGAGCTGGTATGTAGTAGTGCAGTGGGCAGTGGACTGTTTTTGATCGAAGTGTTCTTGCACACTAGATGTTGGGGAGAAAATAGAAGGAGAAATGGGTCAACAAAGGACACTGAAAGAGTCTCGAAGAAAACTAAAGAGAAAGCATCAAGGGACAAATGCTATATATTGTTTTGCTGAATTTTCTGAAGAGTTTCTAGTCGATGTTGATTGACTTATAGCTGATCAAGTCAAGGATCATGATGCAGATCTAGAATTTAATGAAATCGTTAAGAGGTTAATGTCGGATCTACCCTGTTTTTAGGTATGAATTATGAAAGTTGGGAAACTAAAATGAAAACAACATTATGGAAGGTAAATTTATTGAATTATGTTGAAGATGCCATCAATTTAAACTATGATAGTGGAGATGCATGAACATTATGTCTTATAACATCCGCATTAGATGAAAACATCATGTTCAACATACTACATGAATATGGTAAGATTCAAAATGCAAAAGTTTTGTGGGATATTTTAGAAATGAAGTATAGGTTGAATGAGGGAAAATATGATGAAGGTATTGTTCTTGAAAATGATGATTGTGTTTTCAATCCCATAACTGATTGTGAAACTGAACATGTCAACATTGAAGATTCAATGATGGGTGATGAATCTGTGCCTATAATTGACATTAAAACATGTGATGATGAAGAAACAACCATTGTTGTAGAATCTAAATTTTTTTATGAAGAAAGCTTCCTTGATGCAGAGACCTATGAAGTCAAATTTGATGAGATCTATGTATCTCATGACGAGTGGATTAATTTGATGCATGAAAAGCATCGTATTGATGAATTGTTGTTCAATGAGAAGAAAAATCTATCTTCATATGTAAATCAAATGCAGGACTACATGTTTACAAAAACATAATTGAGTAAAGAGGTTGAAGGCATGAATAAAAAAACTATGTCAGCAGAGAGAGATGGAGAAATGAAAACTCTCTTGAAGGAGAGGGAAGACAAGATCCAATATGGTCTTCTTTATGAATCTAACATTGTTTTTAAGTGTGCAAATATTGGAATTCAAGAAGAAACAATTGAAAAGTCCCAAGAACCTGCAACATTGAATGTTAGTCTACAATCGAGATCAAGAAAGAGGAGGATAAGAGTTCAAGCGTTTCGCCTTTGGGGTAGAAAACGTAAAAAGGAGGAGAAGCTCCATCACTACCTTATGGCAAGAAAAGTGAATATGAAACTTCAATGACGAATGAACAAGCATGGACTCTT
Source organism: Pinus taeda (assembly GCA_000404065.3). Lineage (NCBI taxonomy): Eukaryota > Viridiplantae > Streptophyta > Pinopsida > Pinales > Pinaceae > Pinus > Pinus taeda. The sequence continues at coordinate 47,467 of APFE030873958.1, forward strand.
AAACAAGAAGACAAAAATGAAAGCTCAGTTACCAAGTTTTTTATGCACTATTGTAAGCCTAGCTTAGACTAGACCAACAGGCATATGATATTTTTCCAAGCACCCTTTCTCCATTAAGGGGGAGTGTTAGAATTAATGGAGAAAGTTAGTCTTTTCCACATTTGGTTGTTTGTTGTTGTAGGATAGGATTGAGACCTTGTGATTAGGTCTAAGATCCTATTATTTAGGGAGTGGTTCAAACCACCATGTTTATGTGCTAGTTTATATGTAATAGGCCTTTGTGAGAAAGAATGTAGAGAATTCTGCCAGTGGCAGTCCCTAGGTGTAGTCTCTCACCTAAGAGCTGCCCAGTTTGATTAATAAAGTTGATTCTTTATTTTTTATCATTCATCATCTTAATGGAATGTAATGTCTTTTTGAAGTTCATGTCAAGTAATGGCCTCTACAAAGGACACTCAAGACCCGAGGAAAGGAGATTTAAAACTTGGTTAAGAGCAGGGGGCATGGGGGGTGGGTGACCTAATATTTGATGAAGAATGATATATCTATCCAATGGAAAGGCCTTCCAAGGAGAAGATCAGATAAAGTAAGGTTGTTGGATTCATTTTCTTTAGTTAGGTTTACATAATAAACATGCTACCTTTTAATAGAACATAATACAACTTCTTTCACCACTTGAAATTGAGGAATCTACACTAAGTTGAGTGTGAATCAGAGGAAAAGTACCCTTAATGACTCCTTAACACAATCCAACATCTGTAGAGGAGTTGTTAGACAATCTTTCTACACCTACATATGAATAAAATATTATTAAACAAATGAACTAAAATAAACAAATAAACATAATTATTTATTAAAATAAAACCCAAAAGCAACAATGCGTACATTCCTATGTCCCCCATCACTTGAGGGGCTGAGCTCCTCATTCTCCTACTACCACCTCAATTATTCTCTAATGTTTATTGACAAACACATGTCATTGTCTGTTGTAGATAAGAAGGTCGGTGATGGTTCCTTTGGCTTCTCTTCAAATTATTGTTCCTCGCTATATGCTTCTCCCAGCATATTCAAATTTTGTTGAGCTCATTTCACATTTGGTGGAACCCATGAGGGTTAGAAGATTAAAGGGTCAAATTACAATATCAAGGGTTCAAATTTCCCTTGCACTATGTACGCACCTCTATTAGTTGAGGTATTGAGGACTCCTACATAATATCTATTTACCTGGTCTTGCAGAATATTAATGACCCATTTCACTTCATTGTTGGCACCGCCAGGTTTGGCTCTACAATGACAACTGGAGAACTACCATCCCGCCCTCAATCTCCTAGAGGAAATGAACCAAAATCACTATGCTTCCACCCCCACATAGCAATTGTGGTGTTCCACAACATAGGGTTTACAAAAATTTCCATGGGCTTATAGCTCACCTCTTGGAAAACATTTTCATCGACATTTTGTACCTTTGCATTTGGAAACTCCAAGATCTTCACTTCTGGTAGCCATGGTGTGCATGAGTTTGCATTCTCCTTTTGGTTTAAGCCCCATCCCTGAGTCTGTTGTGCACCAATGAGCCTTTCTAGCTCAACTCGGTCTTGGTGGGTCACAAGGTGACAAATTAGGGGGAAAATTCAAAGCAAATGAAGAAATTTCAACTTTCATCTATTAATATTTGTGTCATATTGGTAATTTTCTCCTAACTTCTAATTCAGTAATTTGCATTTAGTTTTGGTGTGATGTTAGTGACTTTGAATTAATGGTGTGATACATAGATCCTTTTTAATTCAAGATCTACCAAGAATAGAGATGAATCATATCTCTTTGAAGTGCAAATCTTTCCTCAAGTTTTACACTTACTTTTTGAAATATTTGAACAATCTCTGTGCTTGGTAGATCCGAAGTTAAAATGGGTCTATATTGGCTATAAGCCAATTTTGAACTATGAGTAAATCATAAAAAAACATATATCTAGGATTAATTATTGGCAAAATTGAATAACAATGGAAAATTGGATCTTTTAAACTATAAACAAATTTTGAATTTTTTAAATATAAAATAAACTTTAAAAGTAGAAGTATGTCACCCATTGATTATTAACAAAATTGGATAAAACACAAACGTTGATGTTTTGGGAAAAAACAAATTGTCAAAAATAACATTTTATAAACTTCAATACACATCACAAAAAAGATGGTCATGTCATATTTCTCTTCAAATTCCACCCCATCTTACACATTGGGGTCATACTAGACTATAGAATAAGCTTCTCAAAGCAATAATATTAATTTATATAACATTTTTTTAGTTAATAAATTTAATTAAAAACAGAAAACTCACGATTTAATTTATAATTACCATTAAAAATATTTTAGGAAATTAAATCTTTTACATTTTTAAATGATTATTAATAATTAAATTACAATGATAAATATTACTAACTATTTTATTAAAAGAAAAATTAGAGGAGAGAGTAAGTGCACTATTAATATAACATAGCAAAAATAAAAATATTTTTAAGGAAAAAAAATACATAATATAAAATTGTTTTTACAAATCTATTCCTTCTATAGATCTTATAAACTGCAGTAGGTAGGTAATCCCTTGAAAAAATACCAGAATATAAAACTGTATTTACAATCTATTCCTTCTAAAGATCTTATAAACTACGGTAGGTAGGTAAGATGGAAGGAGCCCAAAGTCATGATGCCCATTGACCTTTAATTTCATGTGTGTTCACCGAATGCGTAAGATTATACCATCCGATAACATGACTTTGGGTGATCCCTGTGTCAAACGAAGTCCTTATTTCTGAGTAATTATGATTTAAAGAGAAAGACAAGGTCAGGTGGGCGCGACTCCTACTCCATGTTAGAACGTGGCCTTATTCAGAGCTGTGAAAACGATGCGAGAGGAGGGTGTATCGGGATCTATATCAATGGAGTCGTATCGCAGATAGATGTGGGCAACGAAAAGACATGCTAAAAGTATTACAATGTTCTTCCCTGGACACTGTTTGTTGTGCATAGAGGGTTCTTCTGTTTCAGGGCCATTCGACCAGAACAAACACTGCAGCAGATTCTGACCTTTATCCCCCTCATACATGAAACGATCCGGAGTAAATTGGTGCGCATCCTCGAAGACGTGAGGATCTCTCATTGCCATGGGCTGATACCCGGCCAGAAGCTCACCTTTCTTCACCAGATAACGCGCATCGTGCGACTCGAGAACGAAGTCTTCCTTGGCTTTCGCATACTGAAACGGAACCGGCGGGTCCATCCTCAGCACTTCGTACACTGTTGATCGAACTAGACGCATGCGGTTCAAAGCCTGGGCGTGTAGACTGTTGTTATTAGCGCGGAATGCCCCTCGAACCTCTTGTGCCAGATTTCTCTGCAATTCACCACCCACTTGAACGATTCGCTTGATGATGTTTGGAAGCAAAATCATGAGTCCTCCGAAAGCATTGAAACAGAGCAAAAAGAGCAAGTTATGGCACGCTTCCTCTTTACTCACACCTAAACTCTGATGTGTATCAAGAACCTCCGTTTCGTAGAAGAAGTCGCGCAGCCTTCGGTAGTCCTTACGCGCTAAAAAGGCCGGAAGAGGGACCGCATGGATTGTGATTTCGTCGAGGACCTTTGGTAGGATGCCACTACTGGCAATGGGAGCCAGCTGAAGTGCAAGCCACTTTTTAACGCAGGAAGGCCCATCGTTTCCGAGGTCCGTTTCACTGGGATTTCGGTTGACCATACACCTGCACAGAAAATTAAAGAGCATATGTTCATTATGGCCATTAAATGGCTTTTTTCTGCCTTCCGAGAAGTTTTTCTCAACCACCGCCCATAGCTCTTCTGAAGCCTTTTGGCACTCTGGAAACCACTTGTGGGCGTTCATCTTGAGAATGTCTGAGCAAAATTTCTTGAGGTTGGCGTGATGTTCTTCTGACGGGTCCATGTAGGACAACACCCTGAAGCCTCCAGTGAAATCAGAGCTGGGGATGTAATTACCAATGAAAACATTTCGTTTTTCGACTTTCGCCATGTCGAACAGCACGCGGAAGCTCTTGGAATCCAGAAGAACGATGGCCTGTGCTTCCGGAAAGAGTGGCGGCCCTGGTGGCAGATTCACTCTATAAACAGTGCTCTTGTACTTCATCATTCGGCTCTTGAAGAATTCTTCTGGACCTTCTTTGACGAAGTAATCATATCTATCCTTGATCGCCCCGGCGATTCCGAGGCCATACGTTCCGGGAATGTCCTCCACAGTCCCGAGGCCATAGGTTCCAGAAATGTCCTCGGAGGCCGTTGCAGAAGCCATACGTGGTGCTATTTCTATTACAGGCTGAAACACAAGTCCACCGCCTGATCGCTACTAGGTAGCAGTGAAAACCAGCGTGGGATGTTTCATCCAAACACCTTCTCGGTCTATATTTATGCAAAAAAACACAATTTGTAAGCGGTGTAGCATCAGAGTTATCTTTTTGGTTTCCCTTAAAACAAACAATCAAGAATTTTAACGCCGGCGATTCGGCAGCAAAAATCCAGATTCTAAAGCTCTACGACAACCATAATTTATAACAACCATAAGGATTTATAATGTTAATTATTCGGAAAGAGAGCGTTCAGTTCCAAAGTTTTTCCACAACAGTCTTTACACTAACAGTAGTCCTATTGTAGATGCCCATAATTGTACCAACTATGTTTTGTGCTTTTTTTTATAGGTTAGAATGGATTTTTTTTTTGTGTGGAGGTGATGATGGAATTAAGCAGATTAATAATAATAATGTGGTGGTTAGTTATCAAGTATTAATTTAGGTTGGTGTATAAAAAAAATGGTTGTAAACAAAAATTTGATTATAAAAATATACATATTCAATTTCTTGATTATATATATATACTACTTCTCGATTGATTTTGAGTTTGTAACCTTTCAAAATAAGCACTCACTCTCACACATCAAGCCCACTTAGACTATATACATACACGATGCTAAATACATTACCGTAAATAAACAAGAGTTTTTTTTAAGCCCACTAAAACAATATACATACCCGATGCTAAATACATTACTGTAAAGAAACCATATAGGTAGCTCAGTGTTTGTCCGTTCCGTGCATCCTTTATTGGCCAAACTTACGGCTATCAATGTGCTATCCATCCATTAATGTGGGGCCGTATATGTTACCTTATGTGCTATTTATCCATTAATGAGTGAGACGCAAAATTTAACACATTCCAAAATTACTCAGCGAATAACCCGTCGAGTCGTCACTACAGTTATGCTTTTTTACTCCACGGTCATTCACGGGGGCCACTACAGTTGTGCTTTCATACGACAACTGTCTGCCCCCACATCCTACGCCATTGGGTATGATAGGTGACGCGCTCTAAGTGAGATAAAATACGATTTAGAGATGGCGTCATCTGTCTTACATCATCGACTTTTCTGGACATGACTTACCTATCAGTATCACCATATCCAATTGCACAAACGAATAATCTACGGAAAATACAACCCGCCACTTTCGGGAGTGTAATTGCCCTAATTATGAAGTAGAAGAAAGACAGTGGAAAAATATAAATTGATCCGTACATGCTATAATACAATATGGGCAGGTGGTACAATGGCATAACTTTTAAATAGAATCATTTACTACTGATCCTTCGTGAGTCGTGACCCTGAACCCTATTTCCTAAAAACTGTGTCTAATCCAAAGACCTAATGATAAAGCACTAATATAATAAGCGTTTTCCAGGGATATGGCTGAGGCTGTGTCCGACCCAAAGCGTTTTCCAGGGATATGGCTGAGGCTGTGTCCGACCCAAATGATAAAGCAAAAGGTGTGACGCTTGTGATAGAAGATTATCCGTATGCAGTGGACGGGCTTGAAATATGGGCGGCCTTGAAATGTTGGGTATCTGACTACACATCGCTCTATTACAAGGACGACCAAAGTGTAGAGAGCGATAGCGAGTTCAAGCATGGTGGAAAGAGATCGTGGAAGTGGGTCACGGAGATAAGAAGGGTGATGAGGGAGGATGGTACAAGATGAAGAGTGTGAAGGATGTGAAAGAAGGCATTACCACACTCATTTGGATCGCTTCTGCCCACCATGCAGCGGTTAATTTCGGGCAGTACGGCTATGCGGTATTCATGGCCAATCAACCCAGCACCACCCGGAAACTTAATCCAGAGAAAGGATCCACACAATACTTAGAGGCCAATAATATTTTTGATTTGGTTAACTTCATTTTTTATATTATTTTCTTTATTTTCATATTATATAGTTTATATTTCTATAATTTAGGAATTGGAGTTAGTAATAAGAACTTATTTTTATTTCTCTTTTATTTATATATTTTATATAATTTTTAGTAAATTTTTATTAAGTTTTAGTAAAGGAATTTTAGGGTGAAAGTATTTATTTGTTTTGGATTTAATTTTTATTAAATATTTTAGAATATTTTTAGTTGCAGTTAGAAATTAAAAATTGAGATTTATGTCAAGAGTAGTTATATCATTTTTTTCTTTTTAATTAAATTGATTAATTAAAAAAATGTCATATGAAAATGAGCTATAGTTTGTTGGGCATGTGAGATTAGTAAACCATGGTATTGGCTTATTGCATTACATCAAAGGCTCTTTACATGTTAATAATATCCATGATAAAGAGATCAATTCTTTTTATAATTATAATAGTATTAATAATTTAAAATAAATATATAATTTAGTTAGTTTTTATGATTTATTTTAATCTTGGCAATGGGACATGTAATTTTCTCTTATGTGATTTATACCAAAAGACTCTTATTAATGTAATATGAATCGCATAGCATGCCATTTTATCTTGTTAAAATATTAGCTTTAAAATATATGTTACAATATAGTACATACATAAGAATATTATTCATCATATATATATAAGCATTATACATCCATTATATTCAGATCTAGCAAATAAGAGATATCAAATCTTTTGAACCTCCAAACCTTTACATTGAAAAACTTGAAAAATTGTTTGCAGCTCAAGCTTTTTGATCATTTTGCTAGATCCATAGTTAAGATGAATCTATCCTATAGACACACACAATGTGTAATTTTTATTGTTTAATTTTTATTTTTAAACCATAAATGGATTTAATTCCTTCTAAATCCCCTTTGACATAACTGAAAATAATGAGATTACTTGGAATATTTTAACCATAAGAATTTATTTCTTCCATTAATTTATATAATATACACACACATTTTTTAAAGTATATATAATATATACATAGTTGACATTAATATATTTTATTTATAAACTACAATATCACATTAAAATTATTTTTAATTCACATATTTTTATATACCATCAACATTAATTAAGTTTTTATATCGAAATATTTTATTTGTAATTTACATTTATTATTTATTTATTTAATTTTTTCAAATGCTACGTATCAGCTTTATACTAAGATGAAGTGAATTACACATCACCCTCTTATAAGAAATTAAACTTTTAATTACTTCTTTCCCTTTGAAAATTGAAATATTTTATTATTGTTAACATGTATACATATAACTATATAACTTTCTCTTTCGTTAGTACATATACATGAAATTAATCTTCAAATATATCAATTAACATGGATATTTAAATAGTCCATCAAAGTCTTATATTGAATATCCCACCCACCCTTTTGGAGTCTTCTAGATTGAATGGGAGGTGTTACTTTTAACTAACATAACCTCTATGGTCTCCTTATAAATATGGGGTTATAAAGATCCTCCTTTCTTAAAGTCAGTGAAATTAACTTTCAATAACACCATTGTGTTCAGCCCTTCAAGAGATTTTCGACGATATACATATTATCTCAATCCAATATCCGGATCAAAAGTTATGCCCATTTAAAGTTTAGGCATTTAATTCCTACCACATAAGTAAGGACGACCTGCCACGTGGCACCCCCACCTCACCCAGGTGGTTCCACATCCTACTTGAAACCAACATGGTCATGGTTGATTCAATGTAGCACATGCCACATCACATAGCCTATGGGCCCCACGAGCCTAGACTTTAGCATGTAAACCCAACATTTTATATTATATCCATTTTATAAGAATCGATGTTAAAACTCACACTACTTTCCTGCTCAACATGACATAGGTTTCACACCTTTTAAACACATTCGCATTCCACATTAAGTGTGAGGCCCTCCCTGCCTTCCAATGATTAATGCAGGGGGTTGACACACTTTGTCGTTTACAGGACTAAACAACACACATCTACCCCTTTTGAAGAAGATCGTGAAAGAGGGGAGATGTGCACAAGGGTGCATGTCCATTTCCCTAAAGTATTACAATAATTCTTGATGTTAAACAAAAGACATGAATGAGAATCTTGATGTCCTGTGACACAAATTTTTACGTCATGCCTTCTGTCAGGAATACCAAATGGAAAGGTCATGCCTTGCCGATGCCTTACCCACATGATGATAACGTCAACCTGCCATGTGGCATCCTCCAAAGGTGCCACATACCATCCAATACTAGCCCCCTTGACCATCTAAAAAGGCCATTTTTTCCTACTAAGTGTCACGTTAGAAGCATGTCACATCACTAGTCTTTCCACATCATCGATCCACATCATCTAGCATGTGGCATCCACATACCCATACCTAGTATACATATGATCTTCCACCTCATCTTAAGTCATGGGTCCCACTGGGTCCCAAACCTTCATGGAAATCAACACTTTTTCCTTATATGAATTTTGGGTCAAGTTTGGGTTTCCTTCTTCTCTTTCCATTCCTTTCCCTGTCTCCCAAGATATATATTTTCCATCCCTCCACTGCACCACATCGCCACCACACCAAAGCTCTAGGACATAGTCAAGGCATATGGAAAACGTGGCACACTGAAAATTTGAACTTTCATGTCCAGTAATGGGAACATTCGCATCTCGCGTTTTCCATCAACTCCTTGGTTATATCCATATATGAAACTCTTAACACTAGGTGTGGTGCAGATTAGTGCTAATAACCATCATTAATGATTAATCATAAGATTAGTGGTGAAGTGTATAGATTAAGTTAATGCCTCTACTCATTGTAAATTCTTCGAATACTTTTTGTCATGCCAGGAGGTAACTCCTCAAATGAGGGTCTAACTCTTGGGTTTCACCTCTCGATGACTCTTCCTTTTCCATTATTTATTATTTACATTATTTACAATTGTTCACCCAATCCCCATGATTAGGTGTGAACATTCCCCCCCTCAATCTGAAGGGATGTTGGTGAGTCCAAGCATCGTTCTGAATCTTTCAAGTTTTTCTCTTCCAAGCATTTTGGTGAAGATGTATGAAATATTCTCATTAGTGGAACAATGGCGTAGATGGATTTTCTTAGCCTTAACATGATGTCAAATCAAATGGTATTTTGTATTGATCTGCTTCGTTCGATCATGGAACTTTGGGTTCTTGGCCAACTTTATTGTAGAGGTGTTGTCAATCATGAGTGGAGTTGAATGTACTTGTTTTAAGTGCAAATCTTCCAAAATTTTCTTGAGCCACACAATTTCTTTTGTTGCCTCAGCTGTTGCCACGTATTCTGCCTATGTTGTGGAATCTGCTGGAACTGATTGTTTGTGTGATCTCCACGAGAAATCTCCTGATCCAAGACTCATAACATAACCAGAAGTAGATACCCCAGTTTCTTTGTCTCCATCGAAGTCTGAATCAGAGTATCCAATCAAGCTGAAGTCGCCCACCTGTGTATACTTGAGTCCAAAGTCTTGAGTTCCCTTCAAGTACTTTGGTACTCCTTTTGCAGCAAACCAATGTCCCTCACAAGGATTTTGCATAAACCTGGAGAGGATTCCAACATAAAACGAAATGTCTGGTATAGTAGTAGTCAGGTAGTTGAGACTTCCTGCAAGTTGTCTATACTTTATTGCATCCCCAAATTCTTTTCCTTTAATGGATGTGAGATTTAAGTGTTGTTCCATTGGAGTAGTTAAAGGATTGCACTCAACCATGCCAAACTTGAACGGATCTCCATTGTACTTCTTTTGAGAAAGGAATATAGATTTCATATGTTGAGTTACTTCAATACCAAGGTAGTAATGAACATACCCCAAATCATTCATTTCAAAACCTTTCCTCAATTCCTTGTTTATGGATGTAATGTAGCTCTCATTGTTCCCTGTCATCAAAATATCATCCACATATGCCACAAGATATTCAATTGTTTTGCCAACTTTCTTAAGAAATAAAGTTGTATCATCAAGATCATAATGTTTGAAATTGAGTTTCAGAAGATGTTATGAGTTCTACTATGACTTGACCTGACCTCATAAGTCCAGTTAAGGAAGTAGAGTCAACAAACTGAAACTTTACTCAACTTCCTCATGAGCTACAAGAAACTCATGGGCTAGAGAACCACCCCAAGTGGCTAATCCTTGAGCTGAGTCTTTTTTTCACAGAGAAAACTCCCCAACTGCATGTTTGACAAGGTAAGGTAGTAGTTGTGAGCCTATAACCGCATGCATAATCTTACTTCCTAGTGATTCTAACCCAAAGCTATAGTTCAGAGGGTGCAATTCTGGATTTTGAGCCATCATTCTAGGCTAGTCTCTAGACCACTGCCCATAGCTCAATGCGAATTTCCAAAATCACAAATTACATAAGAAGAAAGGTATTCATACAAAAATTATACAAGAATCTGACCTAATGAGGCTTGACCATGACAATCATTTCTTCAAAGACATGGTAAACATGTAATATACAGGTCATGAATGCATATCTGATCATAGGAGTTTGAAAGTTATCTAAGAATCACCAAGAAGGTTTAATTCCCTCTCAAAATAGCTACAATAAGACTTGCTGTCCCATGCATTCATTAACTGTAGAAATTCTCACTGTAGATCACTTGATAATGCAATATACTAAAGCAAAATACTTGATCTACTTCTACAAACAAACTTGCAGAAGCTTAATCGATTTTGAGCAAGATCAAATAGAACACATATAACAAAGAATAAGAAATCAATCACACCTGAACACAAAAGAATACTCTGGGGAAAGCCTCAGCTAAAAACCCCAATCTCTATATTATCATACAAGTGGAAATATCTTCGGATTACACAAAGCTTTAGCTCACAAGCTATCCAGCTCATAGTACAATCCCTCAATGTTGCTCATAGACTGAATAGACACAACATATGCCTTCCTTCATTCCTGCAATCCTCCTATTTCCTTGCACAGTTTCTCCTAGGTCCTCTAGCTGTATCCTGTGTGATTCTCACCACACACACTGCTCTGAACTTTGAAATAACTGTGCAACCTGAAGGAGTGAATTCCTTCTGCATGGATGAGTTTCCTTTGTAGGAAAATTCCTCCAACTGATAGTACACTGTCCCTTCCTTTAATCTCAACTGGGTCTTTCTCTGAATTTACATGCATGAGTTATTTATGAGAGAATATTTAGTTATCTACAGAACACTAGTTTCATGCATACATGCATCAACTGACAGAACTCACAATTAGTTCCTCAAACTGTTTGGAACTAATTTAACTAGACTTAACTTAGTTAATTGATCTAACTAATTACAACTCAAATACAACTCATCCTTATCTCCTTAATTAAGGGATAACTTCCTCAATCAAAGGGATAACTGTTGCATGTCTTCACATAGAATTCATGTTTGATTTTCTCCATCTAATTAACTTAAGATGAATTAATTAATTATTTTTCAAGCAGCTAGTGAGACTAAATTTGAATTTTAATTCACAATTCTAATTCAAGGACAAACTAAAATTGGAATATATTGAATGCTATTTTTAGCATTTCTTGTTGCTATTCTCAACACTCCCTCTCAACAAGAAACACATTCAACTCAATCCTGATCCTGAAACTTTGGAATGTTTTGCATGCAACACTTCTCTCAAGTGTTGTTGCTCCAGCAACTTTAGAAACTAAAAAAAATATCCAACCTAAATCAGAATGATGCATTTGTCATCAAATTCTCTGACTGTTATTGCCTCTGTCGACTGAAAACTCTGCGCTTTTACTGACTTTGCCTCTCTACACTATTTTCTGTCCTTCTCTGCGCTCTTTAGTATCTGACAACTCTAGCCTTTGTCACTTTGATCTCTAACTGCATCAATCCCACTGATTCCTCCCACTACTATGTACTTTGGGCTCTTGTAGCAAGGTACGATCCATGAGCTCTCAATGGACCTTGCCCAATTTCAACCTTCTTGAGACTATCACTTCACATCACCCCACCTCAAACCTAGAGGTATGGCTGCATGTGATCCCTCTGCCCACTTCTCCAATTGTGGCTCCTCCACAATTATCTGAGACTTCTTCTGGGGCTACATGTTGAGAGGTAATTTAATCTCCCTCTCAACCACCAAGTCTCTAACATTTGCCTTGGTTCTCAAGGCTTTGCATGCATCTTGTACCTCAAGTGCATACAGGTTCTTGGCTAGCACACTAATCTGTTTCATCTTTCCTGCCATCATGAAATTTTATGGAAAAAAGTGCTGATTTTAAATCAGCGATATCTCCCTCATCCAAACTTCGATTCAACCGATTTTCTTTTTTTTTTTGAATTTGGGTATTTTTTCGCAAGGAATCCAGATCTGCTATTTGCTTATGAAAATTTTGCACAAAAATATTCAGATCTGCTCTGCAAACTCGCGGCCCAATTTTTTTCCTATAAACCTGGTTCTGATACCATGTAGAAATTCTCACTGTAGATCACTTGATAATGCAATATACTAAAGCAAAATACTTGATCTAGTTCTACAAATAAACTTGTGGAAGCTTAATCGATTTTGAGCAAGATCAAATAGAACACATAAAACAGAGAATAAGAAATCAATCACACATGAACATAGAAGAATACTCTGGGAAAGCCTCAGCTAAAAACCCTAATCTCTGTATTATCATACAAGTGGAAATATCTTCGGATTACACAAAGCTTTAGCTCACAAGCTATCCATCTCTCTGTACTATCCCTCAATGCTACTCATAGATTAAATAGACACAACATATGCCTTCCTTCAGTCCTCCAAGCCTCCTATTTCGTTGTGCAATTGCTCTTGGGTCCTTTAGCTGTATCCTGTGTGATTCTCACCTCACACACTGCTCTGACCTCTAAAATAATTGCGTAATGTTGAAGGAGTGAATTGCTTCTGCATGGATGAGCTTCCTTTATAGGAAAATTCCTCCAACTGATAGTACACTATCCCTTCCTTTAATCTCAACTGGGTCTTTCTATGAACTGAAATGCATGAGTTATTTATGAGAGAATATTAATATATTTGGAGAACACTAGTTGCATGCATGCATGCATCAACTGACAGAACTCACAATTAGTTCCTCAAACTGTTTGGAACTAATTTAACTGGACTTAACTCAGTTAATTGAGCTAACTAATTACAACTCAAATACAACTCTTGCATGTCTTCACATAGACTTCATGTTTGATTTTTTCCAACTAATTAACTAAATTCGAATTTTAATTCACAATTCTAATTCAAGGACAAACTAAAATTGGAATATACTGAATGTTATTTTTAGCATTTCTTGTTGCTATTCCCAACATTAACCATCAAATACTTATCAAATCTTGAACAAAGACATAGTTAGAGCACATTATAGAACCATGCTTATAACCAACATATAACCAGATTCTTAAACATGACAGAACAACCATCAAATCCACATAATAACAAATACAAGTGCCCATGAATTACCATAAGAAAAATAGAACTTATTAACATATGGAAAATCCAACCAAGTCAGGGACTTCCACATGCCACTCGTTGGGATGAACCAAATCTCTCTTTCAACCAACCAACCTTGTGCCATATTCCAAATATGACTGTGGGATATCAAGAGATAAACAATTAGGGCTTCCTAGAGATTAAACTTTTAACAAGGGTCCAATCACTATAAGGAAAGCACCAATTAATAGAACTTTTAACAAATACACTTTTTCTTGTTCTCTTTTTAGTGGAGGTGAATAGATAAGGAAAAGTTTTTAGACGAGTATTTTTTGAGCACATAAACCTGTAAAGTCTTGACAATCACATTTTCATAGCACCCCCCCTCTCTCTTGATAGATATACATCCTCCCATGTTCAATTTTTTTTTAAATACATACATTGAAAATGATACAACATGGTAATCAAAACACATAATTTTGCTTGTTATTAAGTTCAACACACATGTACATCATGTTACCAACCATGCTAGTTTTAGGGTTAATATGAAACCTAAATTTTGCTAAAATGACAATTTAAAAAGAGGAGGCATAAATATGTACAATACCATGCACACTACATTAGGGTAATATTTGATTAAAAAATGTTAATGCACTAGATAAAATAGCTACATTGATTCAATTTATACAATATGTAGTGTAATAAGTTTTAAAAAGATTGTTTTGCAATATGCACTAAGCATATCATTCCTCTAGTGTGATCTAAATAGACCATTGCATCAAGGTCCCATTAAATTATTTTATTTAAAAAATGGCTTTTGAAGTGTATTAAACATAGCTATACATCTGTGCATAACACCAACATATCTAACAAGGCACATTAAGATATTTTATAAAGGAAAACATGTTAGCAGTGTTCCCCATACCTATCAATGTGCTAACGCATTGGAATATGAGGCACATTGGGGTAGGGTAAAAAAAACACAAACCAAATTATTATTTCAATTTTCCTTTAGTACTTACACATGTTCAAGCTTCAATGCTCTCTGAAAATGTAATAATGAAGGACAAAACCATAAGATAATCCTATAACATGATGTTAATAGATCCACAATGTCCATTTATTATACGTTTAGTTTTTTAATTTTTAAAAGGTTAAGATACTACACATTCAATCCTGTTAATATTACTGTATATCCCATGATCCAAAGCAATGGTAAAATATGTAAAATAAAATGTATACTTTATCTTTAGATCTAATAATATATATTAGATTATGTAAACCATAACATAAACCATATTAGTGAATCTACTTTTGGGTTTTTATTGATGGCATTCAATAGTTTTGTTGTGTTAGTCATGTTATATGTCTCATAAGATCTCTTTAGTCATATCTCATATATTCAAATTCTATGGCATGTCACCTCATTATTTTGAGTGTTTCATGCAATTTCAAACTAAAATTCAAGATTTAATAAGTCATTTGTGTGTTATACTCATTTCGTTTTTTCCTTATGTTATATATGTGAAATATTTTAACATAATTATGTTATTGAAGGGTAATTTTTTAATTAAATTTTTGTTGGTGAAATGTTACTTTATTATGATAACATCACTCTCGAAGGGAAAAATTTTAAACATAATGTTTTTTGACGATAAGCATAAGGACCTAAAACGTAAAAAAAATTGTATGAAAGGTAAAGAGAATTCCAAATTCCAACCCTGGTGCGGACAGACAATTGTCGTCTACGAGACAGTCCGTATGCTTCCACTATTCAGAAAATGTTGTGTACAGGGATTCTCCCGTGTGCTTTGTGCGAATCTCCCAAGTAGGTCTGGAATTTCAATTCAAATTTATCTTATGTCTAACGTGGAAATTTGATGACTATCATTTTTTCTTGTCGTTTAAAGTTTTAGATTCATGCATGAGAGGTAATGAGAGACATCGATAGGTGAGAGATAATGAAAGAGAGGTAGGTATTAAGTTGGCTTGCAAAGTAGTTATACTGAGAAGAAGAATCTTTAAGCACATTAACTCTAGTTAACCTACCATGTTCAGATAATCTCACTATTCCAATTAATTTCAATTTGTAGTTACACTAAGAAGAAGAAGAATATTTAACCACGTATACTCTAGTTAACCTACCATGTTCAGATAATGTCACTATTCCAATTAATTTCTGTTTTTTCTTTTGGTATCTATAAAAATATCAATTTTTTTTTTTTTTTTTTTTTTTTTTTTTCTATAAAAATCTCATTAACAACCAATGCAACTAAACAGATTTAGTGACAATAAAATAGATGTTGCACCTAAATAGAGTGGGTGATAAGAAATAGATGTTGCATTAATCATTATCGGGATAATATCAACGCGAGGGAAAAATCGAAAAAAATCGTAATTATCGGGAAAAAATCGGAAAAAATCGTTCGGTACAAAAATATTCAGTTTTTTCATTTTAATCAATTTTTTTAATATCTAAACCATCTACAACATAAAAAAAATACATTGACACATAAATATGATAAAAGAACTAATATATAAGATGTTTAATATCATTTCTAGTGCTAAAATCACACACAACAGTGAATCATGTCTTGAATAGTAAGTCTTGAGTCCTGAGTGCCAACTCAGCCTCAAAATATCAACAAAAAATATAACAATGTATCTCATGAGTCATAATGTCATATACAATAAAATGAAAAAAATAACTAAAGTCTAATACTATTGATTTCCTCTGCCCCTCTTGCGAGAAAATGCCACAACTTTCCCTTTCCCTCTAGATGTAGATGTTGGTGCTGGTGGAGTTGGCAGTGGAGTCTGTTGTGCTCTAGAAGCTGAAGAACTAGAAGTAGGATCTATAGGAGGTAGACCACGTCCTCTACTGGTGGCAAGCGTAGCTCGGGCAGGTGGTGTCACCTCCTCCTCCTGTTCCTCCTGCTCCTCCTCCTCCCCCTCCATTAACCAATCATCAGCAGACTCCATGAGAAGCCTCTCGGCCTCAACCCTCCATGCAACAGTGGTGTCAATCCCATCCAATGAAATGGTCTCCATATCAAGTGTCCTCTCAAGTTGCCTCACCCACAATCTAAGATTGTAGTAGACGTAGACCATGTCATTAAGTCGTTGGGACTCCAACCTATACAAAGATCATGAAATAATAATTAATAATTATAATAAAAAAATATTGTTTAATGAATTCAAAAATTTATTTGGAAATTTGCAATATTTTAAATGTTTAAGTGTTAACTTATTACACTTCTTGTTGTGTATTTTTTCAAATACACTCCAGTTGCGCTCACATCCTGAGGAGCTACATGTTTGGCTGAGGATGCGAATGGCAAGCTTTTGCAGAAGGGGTACTCGGCCACCATACATTCTCCACCATGCATCTACAACAAAATTACAAATAAAATTTTAAATAAACATAAGAAAAAAATGGAATTTGAAGAGACAATGAAATTTCAAACAAAGTTACAAACTAAAAAATACCTGGCATTTTAATCATTCTATCAGTCACAGCCATGTCAAAGCCAAATGTGCCACCTGCCATCCTATATGTCTCAATTTCTTTAGAGATATCTATACGTTCTGTTGGAGATTGCACCATCTTCTGGACATAGGATAAGAATCCATCCATGATCTCAGCATCAAATACAAACCCACATGCATAAGAAAATGCGGGGTTCAGGAAAAGCCCAGCAGCATGAATGGGACAATGGAGTGTGTTGTTCCATCGCTCATCAATCACTCCCCATAGGAGGAGTTGTCTTTGAAACCCCTCATCTCCCTTATCATCATAGTAGGTCTGAATGGCTTCTTTGGCCCTATCCATGGCCTCATACAAATAGCCCATTGCAGGTTTCTCACCATCAACTAACCAAAAACCTTTACCAAAGGTTCAGTAACGGCGCACACCTCCTGCACTCCCGCCCAGAAGTCTTCCTGGTATGAAACTAGTCTGCATACAGCCTCTCCCTCTGGTTTGCGGCTCATTGGCAAAGCACGCCACTCCTCTGAAAGAAACATTCTCTTCATATCCCACATAAAATTCAAGAGGGATTGAAGAGATATGAAACTGATGGCAAACCGTGTAATGGCAGGGCGCACTAACTCTTTGTTGCTGGTGAATCTTCTCGTCAAGCTAAGCATAGACGTATGGTTATATATAAATTTTGTAATGCTTTTGGATGACTCAACAATATCTTTGACAAAGGGAATTTTCCCTATGTCCTCCAACATCAAATCAATACAGTGTGCAGCACAAGGTGTCCAAAATAAAGTAGGATGCCTGTCCATAAGCATCTTGCCAGTAGCAACATAACTTGCAGCATTGTCCGTTATGACTTGGACAACATTTTCTGCACCCACCTCCAAAATAAACACATTTAGCAAATCACATAAAGTTCTTGCATCTTTGATTTGTGCAGATGCATCAATAGATTTGATAAACATAGTCCCCTTGGGACAACTAACCAAGAAGTTTATAAGGGTTCTCCCCTTTTGGTCAGTTCAACCATCTGACATAACAGTGCACCCTATTTGTGCCCATGATGCCCTACAATCCTCCAATCTTTGGGTGCAGTCAAGCTTTTCATTTTGAAGAATCCGACCTTTGAAATCATGATAAGAAGAGATTTTGTACCCTGGGCCAACATTTGCAATAGCATCAATAGCAGGTTGGAAAATGGATTATTCCTTACGATGCTGAAAGGAATATCACTCCAGAGGAGAAATTTTGCCAGCAACTTGTCAACTTGTTCTTTCTCAGTTCTTTTTAGCATTGAACTGATAGATGGCTTTGAACCAGGTGTGGTTCAAGGAACAAAAAATGATGTGGCAGCTACCGGATTGGTTGATGCTGCAGTAGAACTAGTGCCACTTGCTTCAGCTGACTTTTTTTAGTTGCCTCTTCATTTCTTCTTTGGCCTCTCTATTCTGGTCTAAGACTTCCAATGCTTTCATGGCTCTTTGGATGAGTTCAGGGTTTGTATTTGTGCAAGGTCCTACATCAAATCCAAGGATTTGTGCAAGATGATACTTCAATTTGTAGACCCCCCAGACATTTGGAACCCACACAACTTGCAAGTCAAGTTTAGTCTATCATTCTGAGCTTTAGGTTCATCAAATTCCCAGAAAGGGTCCAATTTCCTTAGCATGTTTGTTTTTGAACTTTCAAATTGAAAACTTGAATGGTGTTTCAGTGAAGTTGTGAACCTATGGGAAAATAAAGATTACAATTTAGTATTTACAAGTTACAAACTTACAATTTAGTATTTTAATTTTTACATTGTACAAAAACTAAAAAAAAATTACATACATTTTAAGAAACCCCATTCCAAACCCAACCAAAAAAACTAAAAAAACAATACATCAAAAACTCCATTCCAAACCCAACCAAAAAAATTAAAGAAAATTTGCATTGGGCAAATTTCATAAACCCCATTCCAAACTCAAGTTACCCAACCAAAAACAATGAAAAAAACAAAAACAAAGTTTCAAAACAATGAAAAAAACAAAAACAAAGTTTCAAAACAATGAAAACAAAAAAAAATTGGTGCCCATACCGTTTCTATGGAGATAATCGGTCTCCTCCTCTTGATTTTCTCCTCCACGCACTTGATTTAGCTCCAAGCCTCTCCAAGCAAAATCTCCAAGCCCTCTCCAACACTCCACTGCCCTCCGCGCGCTTAGTTGTGCAAATAAAAGGAAATAAAATCGACTTTTGGCTTATGAAACCGCGCTGCCCTGACCCTGCACGATAAATTGGGAAAAATCGTGTATAAAAAAAACGCGAGTATTACTCGCGATATTCTCAGCTTTGGGAAGAAATCGCGATATTATTGCGATTTTAACAACACTTTCTATTAGTCTCTTGTCTTTGTATATCTTGCTTGGTTGTGATTGTTCTTCCATGCCTTCCTAGTGAAGATTGCAGGTACATGATGAATGTTGCCAGAGATGTAGTAGCAGATGGAAAGAATGGAAGAACAAAGCAAAGATAGTGACATGAAGACTCATGTTGAGCTATGGACTCAAAGGGAGCAGATTTGATCTATGTCGATAAGAAGTCAATTGTGACTTCCAAGATGAAGATGTCTAGAAGTACCAAACGTAGGATTACCTCAGTAAGAGGGAGAAGATTATGGAGTTAGGAACCTCGTGTATGGTACTCTTGAATTAATGGATATTTAGAATGATGATTATTGTTGAAGATGAGCTTGTGATTTTGATGATCTATTTCTGACTGGGGCTGAGGACCTCTTTGTCCATTGTAAGAGGGAGCTGATTGAAGGATTTTGATATAATGCATTACTAACTAGGATTGAAAGTGTGGCATAAGCCTGTTGAAATATTCATTGAGATCCTTCAGAAATTTGGCATGATGGACCAAGAGTCCATGGATTCCTCCATGATAACAAATTTGAAGAAGCTGCGAGACTCAATTGCTGACTTGTCTCATACTACTGATTGGCTCTTTGAACTCTTTGCTGCATGGATTTGCAGATTTTGATTCTGCTGGGTGTTCTGAAGAGCACTTTTGAATGCTGTCTTAGCCTGGATATCATGGATGAGTACTGTGCAGACCTCTGTTGCACTTAGCACGACTAAAGCTGAGTATATAGTTGATTGTTCAGCGTATTGTGAAGAAGTTTGCCTTTGAAAGTTGTTTGCTGGTTTGTTTGATCAGGTGCTGGAATCGACTGTGATATATCCAACGCTGTGTGACGCTTTCAGAGAATCTTCTTTTTTCATGATAAGTCGAAGCACGTTGAGATCAAGTGTCACTATATCCGGGATGTTGTACAAAGAAGAGCTGTTAGGCTTAAATACCTTTCTATTGATAAGCAGGTTGCTGATGTTTTGACAAAACCACTATCTTGGATGAAGTTTGTTTGCTCCTGAGAGAAGATTAAAATGATTGAGAATCCCTCTCTTAGAGAGAGGAAGCATTGATTGTACAGCATCAAGAATCTTCCTTGGGATTGGCTAAGAAACCATGGTTTATGGTTTGGAAGATTGTTTTGGTTACTCCCTTGGGTCATTAAGTTTGACCGAGTAACCTTTATGGTTGGGGAGGTTGGTTTTGAGGCTTGGAGTGATCCCTTAGGTCATTGTGTTAATCGAGAGACCAGTAGGTTGGTCGGGGATATTGATTTTGAGTACTCTCTTGGGTCATTGCATTTGATTGAGAGACCATATGGTCGAGGAGATTGACCGTTTTGACATCAAGATTAGGATTCCTCCCATGGGTCATGGATTGAAAGATTGTTTAGGCGGGGAGTTTGTTATTGAGATAAGGATTCCTCCCTTAGGTCATTGAGCTTGATTGAGAGACCTTTGTTTATGGTCGGGGAGATGGACCTTGTGTACTCTCTTATGTCATTGGGTTTGACCGGGAGGCTATTGGTATGGTCGAAGAGTTTGATCTTGATTACTTCCTTGAGTCATTGTGTTTGGCTGAGAGACCAGTAGGTTGGTCGAGTAAATTGACGCTGAGTTCTCTCGCCTGGGTCATTGGTCTTGACTGAGAGATTAGCTAGATGGTAGGAGAGATTGACTTTGATTACTCTCTTGGGTCATTGTGATTCACTAAGAAACAATTTCATATGGTTGGAGAGTTTGGCCTCATGAACAACGTTGATTAATGAACTTGATGCTACGAACCTTTCCTTATGATGAGAATTGTACATATGATTTTGTGATCTCTCCCTTAGGTCATTACTGAGAGACTAGTGGGTTGGTCGGGGAGATTGATCTTAAGAGAGAATGAAAAGTACCTCCCTAGCTCAGAGGGAGTGTTGAGAAAATGTAGCTTCCATTGACATTTAATAAATAAAATCAAAGAAGAAAAATATGAATTTATATTTTTGATTTATGATCCCACAAGTGTCCAAGTTGGCCCATCCAAGATCATGTTGGCCCACTTCAATGAAGAAATTTCAACCCCCACTCCGGTTATCAATTTTCCTTATCACTCCATGCATTTAGTTTTAAATCCAAGCATGATAAAAATTCTAAAATTTGGAGATGACAATATTTTTCTGAAAACACAAATTTAGAGATTTCACAACTGCTGAAATTGCAGAAATAAAACACAGCAAAATTATGATGGTCACACAGAAAATAACACTGATTTTTGGTCAATGTGTCCCTGGAAAAACCCCCTACAACTCTTGGGGAAAACCAGTTTGAGAGCTCTTCTTTATTTCTGAAAATGCTTTTGCAGAGAAAATGAAATACACAGTAAAAACTCCAGTGACCAAAAATTACAACTTATCTCGATTTCCGTGCTTGCACTCCGCCTCGAAAATCATCCCAATCAGAAAACAACCAAAACTGTAATTTTCTAGCAATAAAACAACATTAAATGTTGTACGACTTGCCTCGAAAAATGTGCCCAAAACTTGCTGTACAGACTATGGATTCCAGCTGTATGGCTACCTCGAAATTTGTGCCCAAACATGCCTCAAAATTTGTGCCCTTGCTGTTGTCCCTCTTCCTCGATATCTGTGCCTTTATCCCGTTGTATGATTTTGCCTTGGGATGCGTGCCAATAAATGTTGCTGCCCAGATTTGCAGAAATTTCTTCTTGCTGCTCTCCTTCACTTCCTCACTGCTCATAAATTTTCTCCTTGCTCTTTCTTCTCTTTCTCTCAAATGCTCATGAAAGAGTGAATTATCTTTTTCCTCTTCTCTTCTCCTTTTACTCTCTAAATGGCTTCTTGGGTTACACTAAGATCTAATGGTTAAGATTCATTTAGATTTAGGGATGAGAATAAATGTGCATTTAATTCTCACTTGATATTTTTTAACTCACCCACTTAAATAAAGACCCACTTAGCCTTTTATTTCCATAGTCACTTTTTCACTTTTTAATTCTTCATTGACTTTAATAAAGTCACCTTTAAATTAGAATGTAACTTTACCACTTATAAAGTCACTTTTAAATTAGAATGTAACTTTACCACTTATAAAGTCACTTTCAAATTAGAATGTAACTTTACCACTTATAAAGTCACTTTCAAATTAAATTTATTTTACCACTTATAAAGTCACTTTAGGAGAAAAATAAAAATAAATTTGGACACTTTTCCCTAGGCCAAAGATCAAAGCCTCAGGGAACCACTTGTCCTCTGGTACCCAAATTTTAACACTCCCTCTTACCGAGGAAAGTTTTCCTCAACACTCCCATCTTGTCTCTGAAGTAGACATACTTGCCCCGTGGTAAGGCTTTGGTGAAAATGTCTGCTACCTGCTGATTTATGGAAATGTACTCAAGCTTGACAGCTCCCTTTTGAACATAGTCTCAATATGCTTTGACCTGTCATGAAAAACTAGATTCTCCTTGAGTTGTATGCAACTTTGATTATCACAGTAAATCACTGACCTGTCATGAAAAACTAGATTCTCCTTGAGTTGTATGCAACTTTGATTATCACAGTAAATCACTGAAGGTCTCAATGCCTGACCAAATAGACCAAACAACATCTTGCGAAGCCATATGGCCTCACAACTAGCCAAACTAGCAGCCATATACTCTGCCTCAGCTGAGCTCAATGCAACTGACTGTTGTTTCCCGCTGATCCACGACACAACTGCCAAACCCACACCCAGAAGTACTCTTCCTATCTGAAGCACAACCTGCCTAATCTGAATCCGTGTACCTGGCCAGTCTCACTCTATCACCCCATCTATAATCCAGACCAAAATCCACAGTCCCCTGCAAGTAACGAAGAATGTGTTTTGCAACCACCTAGTGCACTCTCCTAGGCTCACACATGAACTGACTCATTGTGTTAACTGCAAAACATATATCTGGTCAAGCGTTGACCAAATACATCAAACAACCAATCAGCTGTCTGTATAGAGTAAGGTCCACCAACTCGGAATCAAAAGCGTGAAGCTTCTTCTAGTTAGTGATCATAGGTGTAGACATGGGTTTGCAGTCCTCCATGTGAAATCTGCTAAGAATATCCACAATGTACTTCCCTTGTCCTAGGAAGAAATGCCCCCCCTCTTGCCACACCTCCAATCCCAAAAAATAATGCATCAGGCCGATATCCTTCATCTCAAACTTTGAAGCAAGGTCTCTCTTGCAGCCCTCAATGAGTCTCTCTGCACCAGTGATGATCAAGTCGTCAACATACAACACTAGAATGAGAGGCTCCTCACCCACCACATTGAAGTATAGGTTTGGATCAGCCTCACTCTTTTTGTGAAACCCAACTGCTGCAAGTATGTATCAATCCTCAAGTACAAAGCTCTAGGAGCTTGCTTCAAGCCATAGAGTGCCTTTTTCAATCTGTGTACATGAGACTCCTTCCCATGCACCTCAAAGCCGTGCAACTGCTCAGTATAAACCTCCTCTTGAATGAAGCCATTGAGAAATGCGGTCTTCACATCCATCTAGTGGATCTTTCAACCCATCTTTGCTGCAATCGATATAATGGAGCGAATAGATGTATACCGAGCTATGGGAGTGAAGGCCTCCTCATAGTCAACTCCCTCTACCTGTGAAAACCCTCTTGCCCCAAATTGAGCCTTGAATTTCTCGATGCTGCCATCTACAACATGCTTTATCTTGTGGAGCCATCTGGAAGTAACAACTGATTTACCTTTAGGCCTCGACACTACCTCCCAAACATTGTTCTTCATGATAGAAGAATACTCCTCTGTCATGGCCTCTCTCCATACCTGCTGGCTGGCTGCCTCCTCATAACTAGAATGCTTGGAGTCAACAATGCTTGTTACCAATGCCATGTAACTACAAAACCGCTCAGGTGGTTTACTCTTTCTAACTTGTCTCTTTGGCCGAGCAACTGATGTGGCCTCGTGCAAGGTATCTTGAAGCCACTTGGGCTTCCTCTTCCCTGAGCATACTTCTCCCACCGGAGTGAAAGGATCCTCATCATCATTAGAAGCCTGAATTCCTGAAGGCCTACTGACTGACCTCATGCCTAAATCTGTGCCTGTAGATGCTCAAGTCTCGTGTGAACTGTCCATTAGTGGATTACCTTGTGAACTTCTCTGCGGACTGCCCTGCATGCTGCCCAAAGAACCACCCACCTGACTCTAAGAGCCACTGCTCACTGATCAACTTGACATTGTAATCGATGTATGTCTTGATCCTTGACCATTGGATCCCTGTGGCTGACTCAGCTACTCTTGAGGGTCTAGTGACTCTGGACACTCTAACTCCCGTGACCTCATGAAAGCTCTCTCCCCCTCGAACTTCACATCCCGCTTGATAACCACTTTCCTCTACGCAAGAATATAAATCCGATAAGCTTTCGAGGTCTCGCTATAACCCACAAAGATGCCCTTGTCTGCAGTGGGCTCTAGTTTGGTCCTGTTCTCCTTGGGGACATAGGAATATGTAAGGCACCCAAAGATACAAAAGTGCCCCATCAAGCTTCTTCCCAGAAAAAGCCTCCTCCGGAGTCACATTCCGCAAGGCATGATGTGGACTCCTATTCTGCAAGTACACAACAGTGTTGCAGGCCTTTGCCCACAAAAATAAAGGTAACCTTGATCATGAAGCATGGCTTTGACAACCCCTGCAATGGATTTGTTCCTCTCTGCAACCCCATTCTGCTGGGGGTTGTAAGGAACTGTGAACTCCCTTCTAATGCGCGCCTCAGCACAAAAATCAACAAACTCACCAAGGATATACTCCCCTCCATTGTCCGACCTGAGGACCTTGATCTTCCTACCTGTCTGGGTCTCCACAAGAGCTTTGAACTCTTGAAACCGCTTAAAGACCTCACTCTTGGTCTTCAAGAAATAAATCCAGGTCTTCCTAGAGTGGTCATCAATAAATAAAACATAGTACTCATAACCACTCAAGGGTACATGAGACATCTGACCACTCACATCGGTATGAATCAAATCAAGGATCTCGGTCGCTCTGCTATCACTGTTGGGAAAAGGGGATCTGGCAAACTTCCCCATAACACATCCTTTGCATACGTCAAGGTGATTAGAACTGAAATTTGGCACACCAGTGGTGATCTCCCTCAATGTACTCAAGGCCCCTTGCGGTGCCAAATCTCACACAACTCTGAATTGCTAGATTTGTTGTCGGTCCTGTCTCGGGTGCCACTACTTAATGCCATCAGGGGCTGGAATGAGAACTTGTACACCTTGGCATGGCGCACACCAATCTCTCTAGCTGAAGAAGCTGGAGTACCCCTAGGATATATAAGCACTTGCCCTCTCCTGAACAACAAATCATACGCTTTGTCCTCAAGTGCTGAGACAAATATTAGGTTCTTCTTCATTCTAGGCACATATAGAACATCTGACAGTTTCAAGGGAGGTTTGGGTTCTCTATCAAATGTCAATGTCCCCACACCGATTGCTCTAACGATGCTGTCATAACCAAGTACTACCTCCATATCAATATCACCCTCTGAAAGCCCTAAGAAGTACTCTCTGACTCCTGTCATGTGGCGGGAAGTGCCATTGTTAACATACCAAATGCTAGAAGATGCTCTGCTAGTAGCGGGGAATGCACACTCCCTCTGAACCTGTATGGCAGGTGATCCTGCGCTAGTGGCCTCACAAGCTATGAACCCAAACTCTCGATCAAAGCTCTCTGAGAAGCTCTATATCTCTGCAGAAGCTGCCATGGGTTTGTCTTTCCCTTTCTTGTTCTTCTTTTCCGGACACACAACAACATAGTGTCCCAACTTTTGACAATTCCAACATTTGACTTTGAAATAGTCCTTCTCCTTGTTCTTCTGTTTGACTTTACCTTTGCCTTTGCCTCCATTGTTGGAAGCTTGCTTCTTTGCTCTGCCCTTCTTGCCTCTTGCTAACAATGCCACATTGTCATCCTCCTCCACCTGTTTGGCTGCCCCAAGATGGTTCTCTCTGATCTCGTTCCGAATGCAATCATCCCACAACCTCTTCCAATTGGGAAGGTTTTCCCGTGCAACAATGCCATCCACAAAATTCTCCTAAGTCTTTGGAAGACCATTCAAAGCAATTCTCACCAACTCAGTGGGTGCAATGATCTCACCTACTGCTGCCAACTCATCTCTCACTGAAGTGATTTTTGTGAGGTATTCTGTAGCACTGTCAATTTTAGCCATTTTAATGCCTTTCAGTTTCTCCTTTAGGACCATTTTTCTGTTTTCATTTGAGCTTTGGTAAAGACTGGTCAAGGCTGTCCACATCTCATGTGCATAAGTCTTTCCTCTCACATGAGGAATGACATGATCTTTGATTCCTTTTAGAATCAATCGTTTTGCCTTAGCATTCTTTTTGTTTAACTCTACCAATTGTGCAGGGTCAGCAGGTACTACTACTGGGTTCTGTGTGGTATTCACCATAATGGCCACACTTATGCTTCTTCAAAGATGCTTTGGTTCCTCTCCTTCCATGCACTATAGTTGTTCTGCCCATCCAACTTGTCTTCAACTCTCAAACCCAATGTCATGTTTCACTGTCCTACCAAACTGAAATTTTCAAATTTGTGGTAAAGGTTTCTGTTTTCTGTGTAAAAGTCAGCGTGCTGTAATTTTCACTTTGCTGTCCCAGACTGCACTTTTTAGCCAACCAAGCTTTGATATCATGAAGAAATTTCAACCTCCACTCCGGTTATCAATTTTCCTTATCACTCAATGCATTTAGTTTTAAATCCAGGCATGATAAAAGTTTTAAAATCTGGAAATGATAATATTTTTCTAAAAACACAAATTTAGAGATTTCACAATTGCCAAAATTGCAGAAATAAAACACAGCAAAATTATGACAGCCACACATAGAAAATAACACATTGATTTTTGGTCAATGTGACCTTGGAAAAAACCCCTACAATTCTTGGGGAAAACGAGTTTGAGAGCTCTTCTTTATTTCTGAAAATGCTTTTACAGAGAAACTGAAATACACAGTAAAAATTCCAACAACCATAAATTACAACTTATCTCGATTTCCGTGCTTGCACTCTGCCTCGAAAATCATGCCAATCAGCGAACAAACAACACATAAATTTTCCAGCAATAAAATAGCATTAAACGCTGTACGGTTTGCCTCGAAAAGTGTGCCCAGAACTTTATGTACGAACTGTATGGACCATACAGATTTAATAGTACGACGGCCTCGAAATTCGTGCCCTTGCTGCTGTCCCTCTTCCTCGATATTTGTGCCTCTTTCCTGTTGTACGATTTTGCCTTGGGATGTGTGCCAATAAATGTCGCTGCCCAGATTTGCTGAGATGTCTTCTTGCTACTCTCCACTTTCTCACTGCTCATAAATTTTCTCTCTGCTTTTTCTTCTCTTTCTCTCAAATGCTCATGAAAGAATGAATTATCTTTTTCCTCTTCTCTTTTCCTTTTACTCTCTAAATGACCTCTTGGGTTACCCTAAGATCTAATGGTTGAGATTCATTTAGATCTAGGGATGAGAATAAATGTGCATTTAATTCTCGCTTTCTATTTTTTAACTCACCCACTTAAATAAAGACCCACTTAGCCTTTTATTTCCATAGTCACTTTTTCACTTTCTAATTCTTCATTGACTTTAATAAAATCACCTTTAAATTAGAATGTAACTTTACCACTTATAAAGTCACTTTTAAATTAAATTGACTTTACCACTTATAAAGTCACTTTAGGAGAAAAGTAAAATTAAATTTGGACACTTTTCCCTAGGCCAAAGATCAAAGCCTTAGGGAACCACTTGTCCTCTGGTACCTAAATTTTAACACCCAAGGGACACACCTCTTTGCATGGATGAATAACCATATATAGGGCCTACTTGCTCTCCTTCAAGGCAAATTTGGATAATTTCATGTAGCTCTGTTGTGGTGCGCAAATATCTCTGTGGAACCTTGCAGATCTGTGGCTTATATCTTCTATGGCATAAGTGAAGGGTCTAAGGCATGATTTCTTTGTGATATGCGAAGGCTCTAAGGCATGAAATCTCTGTGATAAGTGAAGGGTCTATGGCACATTATCTTTGTGATTAGTGCGAGTTCTGAGGTTTAGGAAGAGGTTGAAGTTTGGCCCTCTTAGAGACCTGTGGCAGACCTATTTATGGATCATTGTATTGGACATTGGAGGGTTGGTGTTAAAATTGGCAACTAGGGCCAAACTCCATGTGGGTCATCTTATTAATGGAAGTTGATATTTTTCTTGGATCCCTCTCATCGAGAGTTGTAGGATTGATCTAAAGATCATCTGATTTTGATAAGTATTCATGGAGATATGAATTTATTTGTGTTATGGGACAATTCGTCAAAGTCGGCCAACAACCGAATATACCCCACTTGTGCTCAACGTTTTACTATAAAAGGAGGAGGTCTTCAAGTCATTTGCACACACTTTTCTTGTGATCTCTTCCTCTCCACATGTCTTTGGGTTTTGGTGGGAGGAGAGATACGAAGAGTATACGCTGGCCTAAGTCTTATGATGCCCTAGCTGTAGTAAGGAGGATGCCCTAGCAACTGTCTAGCCGCAGTTAAAGGAGGAACATCTAGACACAGTCAAAAGAGAAGGCTCTACGCAGATCTAAGGAGCAACTAGAGGAGGCTTCTAGCCACACCATTTAAGGGTGCCCTCTGCCGCAGTCAATGAGGGTTTTTATGCAGCAAGAGGAGGCACTTATACGCAGTAAAGGGAAGACCTTAATCCGCAGTTGAGGGTGACACTTACTCACAGAAAGGAGGTCTCTTAGCCACAGTTGGAGAGGCCCTAATCAACAACAAATGAAGGCCTAAAATTGCTGCCACAAGAGGCTTCTATTTGGCCCTAATACGCAGTTAGGAAAGGTCTTAAATCTGCTGTCCAAGAAGCACTTATATGCTGTCCAGGAGGAGCATTAATATGCTGTGAAAGAAGCCCTCAAACCATAGTTAGAAGAGCCCTTATCACAACATTAAAAGGAACCCTCAAATGCAGCAAGGATAGAGATATCTAGCCGCAGAAAAAGGAGGTATCTAACCGCAGTTTGATGTATGATCTATCAGCTGTCCAAAGGAGCTTCAATACGCTGCAAAAGAGGTCAACTAAGGAAGCCCCAACACATCAAGAAGAAGCATGATTAGATTGTTGTAGGTGATAGCTTATTGCTGTAGATAACAGTAATGTGATAGAGGTTGTTCCAGGTATGAGACTGTTTGTAGAAGTGAAAGCCACAGTCATAAGAGGACACTGTGTGATGATGAAGTATGCCCGCAGACTTAGATCAGACCTAGTAAGACTGATTTCATATGCAGATTGGGTACTGATATACTGATGCATTTATAACTGTTTTGAGGTCTTGTACTTCTGTGTTGTTATGTGCTAGGCCATAGGCCATAGCACCATAGCAAAGGTTTCTTTGGGGCTGCTCTCTCTTAAGTCTGTTTTGAAGATCATATAGGAAGCGTTGGACAACCTCAGATATCCTCATCAGATCAGCAAGCTTATACATGGGTCAGCTGCAAGCATGAAGAATCATGGACAACAACAACATGGTAAAGCATGGACAATAGCAAGTACAGTGCAACAAGTACATTGGGACAGTAGTAAGCATGGTGCAGCAGTGGCATTATGTACAACAATGATAAACATTGGGACAGCAGCTGCATGAGGTCCCAAATTGTGATGATGGGTGCAGCATGGTGCAACACGGTGAGCTACAACACATGGACGAGATGCAGCACAATGATAGGTGAAGGAGTCACCTTGGAGAATCTGTTGAAGCAGCATGTCTTCAACTGATCTCATGTAGAGATGATCTCTTCTCTTATCTAGAAAGTTAAAGTGTTGACTTCTGTTGTAAATGTACTATCTCTCTCTGTGCTGAACTATTGAAGAACATAGAAGAAGAATTGATCAAGGGTTTCCCCACATTGGGGTTTGTCCTTGGCTAGCGCCACATCTTGTGTCCTCTTGTCTTGGCTCGTCTTCTGCAATTTATGTTTATGTTTTATCTGCGGTTTACTTTAATGCTGATGTGATTGCTACCTAGGAAAAGATATTGAGCTAACTATGAAAATTGAAATAAATTGCTCTAAGCATAGAACATACTTAAAATTAACAATTGTCTTAGCACTTGTGGGAGGTCATCTTGTTGGTTAGTATTTGTTGATGTAATCTTGTCAAAGATATGCTATTTTGATGTACAAATTCGATTAAATTGGACACTCTCTCATAAGGAAAGGTTGTTGGGTTTTTCCCTTTGGAGCAAGGTCTTCCTAGGGTAATTTCTAGTGTCTCTTGTTTATTGTCTTACTGTGATCTTTACTGCTCTATGGATCTTGATGTTGATGGTTGAAATTTTCATGTATAACTACTTAATGATTGGAATGTTCTAAAAGAAGTCAAATTGTATCAATGGAAGTAGTTATCAGTTTGGAAATTGCTCTAATATTGTATGCTAGTACAAAAATCCATTTTCTTCTTAATCTCATCTTGCCACTTGATTTTTCTCGACTCCATGCTCTAATAGGATATTGGCTCTGATCTTGATATCCTTCCATCACTTTTTTCTCCTTTTTTACAAAAAGCCCTAAAAATATCTTAAAAAATATGTGTCATCGAGGCTACTGTTGACATCACCCTTTGCTTAATTGACTATGCCTTAGTGATCCTAGTAGGGAAATCTCCGTCGAGTCAAAGGAGTGCCAACCTAAAGTGAGAGGATAGGTTGTTGAGGTGATAGTGGATGACTTTCTTGAGTACTTTTAGTACCTTTCCTGTCTTGGAATAACACATCCTCAAGGAATTTCCTTTTCAACTACTCTTGTCTATTGGATGCCCTACCACATCCTCAAAGAGTATCGAAAACCAGATGCTTACCCAATCCTCCATTCGTTCTTTATAACATGAAGACAAGAATGATGTGTCTATCTCTCTCTCATGGCCTTCACTAAGACGTATGGCTGTTAGTCCTGGCCTAGTGCATGACACATGAAGTAGATAATCATATTTGTCACTCCCTTTTAACCAGGGAGGATCTAATCATTCCTATACAAGGAATATAGTCAAGCTCTCTCTTACCATGGGACTTGCCCAAGCTCTCTAGGGACTTGTTTCCAACAACCGCTCGCTGCTTCTTTGGTGGGGATCATAGTACTATCAGCTGCTTGTAGGGCTCCTCTTTCTTCTTCTTTGGTGGAGATCATAGTACTATCAGCTACTTGTAGGGCTCCTCGTTCTCCTTCTTCATTATGTCATGGGTGAACTTCAACTTCTTCGTCAAGGAGCCTTCTTCTTGATAACTTCTTCGTAGGGCATGGGCCATCTTCTACATCACTTTCTCTTCAACGAAACATAGGATTGAACCAATAGTCATGTCATTCTTCTCATCAGAAAGTGATCGTTTAGCCCACATCTGGCCATTCTTCAAATAACTACCTCTTTCAAGTCATGTTTCTTTCAGGGTTTGCCATTTAATCACACAAGTACTAGTTGTAGGTGACATTCTACAACTCTCTTCTGGTAGCCTTGTTTTAATTCAGCCAGATGAATTAAAGAAAAATAAATCAAAATGAACATCAAATCAAAGTTGCCTTTTTACGATGGCCTTTCATCATGACATTATATTTATCACTTCCATATTCACGAGCTAATCATTATCGAGCTTGAACATGGCTCCCTCTTGAACCATCCGTAAAGAGATCTTACCAAGACATGATCATCAAACTATTTGCAACCTGCTATCATATCTGACAACATGATCTACATCAGCTTCCTCAGACTAAGTACCAAGGCACAGCCCAATGGAGTCATCATATCCTTCTTTAAAGTAAAACTTCTCCATACAACAAGGTTGTGCAGCATATCATGTCTTCATCAATTTCATGGTGTTCAATTTTCATCAGAGCCTTTCACGGAACATATCTCAGCTAGTCATCTAGCCTAGTTCCTCATTTCCAGGATGAGGTCCATCATGCTGCAACTTGAACCAACGAGCTTCTTATGAGGCGTGCTCAAAAATAGTGATATCATCATAGTCATTCTTCTCAAGGTGAACTCATTTTATGTCATCACAAAGGAGGATCCATAAATGATCCTTGCTCGCAGTAGAATCTTCATATCGGCTAGTTGTCTGCTATATCAGGTTTATAAATTCTTTCATATGCTGTCTTCAATTTTACTAGGCATCCACAATTGCACAATTATATCATGAATCTATCATTGTGCCCAAGGATCCAAGGGTCCTTACAGTTCCTCCTTCCATCATGCTTCCCAAAACGGAGGATCAACCCATCCTCCTTTGGACTATCAACTGTCTATACTCGGATGGATTTGTCAGATCGGGTCCTGCAACCTCTCCACATAACTTCTCGAAGTTCATTTCCATTGGTGTGGGTAGGGACTTACATTCTGTGATTCCAAATTTCTCCAATAGCTTCACAACCAAGGTTACTTAGGAGCGGGAGCGGGGAGCGACATTTTCAAAGGCTCTCGGTTTGGGAGCAAATTTTTATATAATATATATTTTTATATATTTTGACGCATATATGTTAGCAAAAGCATGTAGAATGATGAATTAGATATAGAAAGCATAAAAACATGGATTGAACCATATAACATCAATCATCTAGAAGTTATAATCTTCATCAACCACGTCCACAAGTTAGTCACATACAACATATCCAGTCTCACGATTCATCTTAAAGTTTCAAGCTTTCAAAATTTGATATATAACATTTATCATCATTGATCACTAAAGTTGTAACTTGTACTTGTAACCATTACCATTACTAAGGAACCAAACGATAACAAATAATATATAACATGAAATGAAATGTTTCAACTTTCACAAAGCATCATATTCATAATTCCTTACCAATGAGCTATAATTACCAATTTCAAATTTAAATTGTCATATATTGTTTACAAAACATATCATAATAAATATGAAAGAGCCAACAATTATAAAAACTACTAGAAACTAGAAAAGACAAGTAAATTTGTCATCTATGCTAATGCTTGGGTCTCTTGCCACCACGAGAAATGTCTAATTTCTGAGAAAGCATGTAGAATGATGAATTAGTTATAAAAAGCATAAAAGCATGGATTAAAGCATATAACATCAATCATCTAGTAGTTACAATCTTCATCAACCACGGGTCCACAAGTTACAAGTTTTGATTTATATAGCATGTAAGGGTGCACATAACCAAAATATCGAGTGCATTCCATCTTTGAACTGAAAATACATCAACAAAAAGGCTCTAGATGGCCTCGATCATCCAAAAAAATCATGCTACAACAAATACCTACATATCATCAAAATCATTGCCTATTTTGGGATCTTTGTCATTAATATCACCCTCTAAGAATTAACATAAGATAGAAAAAACGTAGCATGTCAAATCAAGATTTTGTTTGAGTGATGGATACATTTTTAGTAGTGTCATGACTCATGATAGAGGAGTTCGAAAACCAATGTCACTAACATCAAGGTACATAGAGGGATTGGTGCTCTTGACCCGTTTCATACCCTAGTACATGACAAAATCCAATGGAAACATTGCAATCCCCCCAATCCCAAAATCCCGAGAAACTGATAAGTCTGCTTGATTTTGAGTGAGAACTAAAATTCTACTTTCTCCATATTAAATCCATTGAGGTTGGAACCACTCTCAAACATCTTGAGTCATTTCATGGTAATGTTAAAATTTTAAGTAGAATGATGAAAATGAAAGATAAAGGAGAATGTCACTCTTATTTTAAGAATTTAACACTACCATGAGTTGTATATCAAAGCTAGGGCCATAAGCTTGATAATTACGATGCCCCACTCAAAAATTCTTGTTTCTTTGAAAATAATTTGCATTTGGAACTTGTTGGCATAAAAACATTTGCAAAAAAAGACAGGGAAAGGAAAATCTTAGTCAACCATAGTGGGGTCTTGCATCTATGTTTGGTCAAGTAGGTATGACTCAGCTAAGTAGGGTTGGTTTGGTATTGAATCTGCTAAGTCAGGTCTTTAATCACCCGAGCTGAGCCAGTGACTGAGTCGACTGTTAATTTTTCAGATTGTTCTATGTTGTATCAATTACCTTAGCCCAATTCAATACTCAGCCAAGTAGGGTTGGTTTGATACTGAATCGGCTGAGTCATGTCTTTAATCACCCAAGTTGAGCCAATGACTGAGTCGACTGTTAATTTTTCAGATTGGTCTATGCTGTATCAATTACTTTAGCCCAAATTCAATACTTCAATTAGCAATCTTTTCAATACCAATTAATCTTTCCAATTATCAACAGTGATTGAAGATGAACAATAAATGCAATGACAAAGGAGACAATCAACACACCAACAACAGACATAAAGTTTGGTCAAAGACCAAGGAAAAACCCCACAAGGGGGAAAACCCTTTGAAATTCTTCTTCTATTAGATTGTCATAAAATGTTCAATAGAGAGTACAATGAACCCAATACAATATCATGCAGCAAAATAACCCAATAACATTCAGAAATATGTTTCCAGCATCAATATATATCAGAGACAACTTTTCCTATCTGTAGTCAATGCAGTCAATGATCAAATTTCGGTCCAACTTTCCAGTTGCAGGGAGGAGTTGTGCGAGCGATTGGGAGCTTTTAGTGGGTCCCTTGAGCCTGCGATTCAGCTACTGCAGTCAAATTTATCCTTTGACAAACCAATGAATGTAGCCCAAACCCCTAGAAACAGATGCGAGCTTCAGACCCTGTAATTTCAAACCTTTGCGAATTTCTTTTGTCGACCCAACCTTAGACCTGTGTGAAACAATCTGAAGAAGAGAAAAAGAAGATGCTTGGTGATGTTCAAATGAGTTTGAGGTCACTTGTATTTGTAGGCTTCCAAGGGTGACCAATTCCCTGTTAGGGCCGACTTGTCCAAATGTGCATACGTGGGCTTTTCTTCATAAGTACACTTTCCCTTGTCCAAATCTGATGATCTTTAGGTCGATTTGGGTCCTCTCAAAAAGAGGAATTTAATTTAATTATCATATCCATCAAATGAGCTGTGCAATGTGGAATTTGGCCCTAGTTGCCAATTTTAACATCGACCTGGTTCACTTATCAACACGGCTGAGTTGACAAAATCCAAGTCAACATAGATTGAGGTTTATAACACTGCTTCAAATATATAAAGAGAGCAGTGGGGGACGGATTGTGTAGACTCTGCTTCTATAGAGGACAGGGACAGTGGCTGGATCAAGCTGATCTTAGGACAAGCCAAGAGAATTTTAGCACCACATTGGAGTAACAAACTGTATAACCGACTGGGACATTACATTCAGAGTGTAGACACCACAAGGTTGCTGCTAAGGGAGCTGTACATGTTCCTCAATGAAGGCTACAGAAGTTAACACATACAAGCTTTTGGGCACGAGGTATTTTGCTTTCACTGCTGATCCCTTAGGCAACAAAACCTAACAAATCTGTCTGGATGTTTCCAGGAGACTATAAAGTTTAAACAATCAGCTAGTTTTTTGAAAGTGTCACTTATTGACTGCTAGTCGTTAGGCTTTCTGCTACCACTGACTTCAGAACAATGCCCAATGTTAATCTGATTCTCTTTGTGAACTCTTTTAGAACTGAAACTTTTGGCTTATGGTTTTTGTATAAACAGTTAGTGTTTTTGTTCATGAACTTGAACTTTCATGGAATCAAACCCTTGGTATATTTAGTTTGGGGTTAACCAACTTAGATGCCAAAGTTTCCTCTTTTCTAGGATAAGATACATGGAAGAAGAGAAGCATTTCTGAGTGTTATTTGCTAGATCTGGAGTAAACCATACTCTTTTCCTAGATTGGTTCTAATAATATGGAGATCTCATGACTCTCAAATGTTGATGCAAGAAATGGAGTAAGCCAATAAGTATAGTAGTGCTATTTCAGGTTCAACATGGGAAAAAATTAAACTTCATCTATTTTGGATTTTATACCCATGTCACACGGTTCGGGTTCAAATTCAAATATTCCAACGAGGTTAATATGAGTTTTGGCATTAAGTTCGACTATATATAATTATATATATATATATATATATATATGACACACACACATATATATATGACATAAAATAATAAAAAACCAAAATCAATCAATAAACATATATGAGTAAGAATTCGGATTAGTAAACATACATGAATATTTATTTATTTATTTTTAAATATTTCGGTAGAAAATGATGCGTAATTTTATTCATCATAGGAAAGATAAAATTACATTTTGCATATGCCATAAACATTCCAAAAGAAATCGCCTCACAACATGAATTAAAAAGAGGAGCTAACAACTTTGAGAGACATACAACAAGGGACAGTAGAAGTTAAGCTTGACAACTTGCACTTATCTTTTCTTTTTTGCCTTTCCTTCTTTGCACCTTTTGCCAACCACCTGAAATTGGTTCAGCAGGAACCAAAGCCAATTCTCGACCTTCTTCCATATTGGAAACTTTTCTGTCTGAATCTGAGCTCTTTGAAACATGAGCTCTTTTTGTACCTCCATTCCTATTCGAAGCCTATAGAATTACAGGTTTAGAACCCTTATGAAGAAGAATGATGGTTTCTGATTGTGCCGTGGTTTCCCAGTCTACTTTGTTTCCAACTTTAGCCAGAGCATCCACATCAAAATGGATAGGATGGCTCTCCTTGATATCTTCTTCTTCATCTTCTGAAAGGTGGTGTTCTGAAAACTGTGAACCTTTTGGCCTATTGGGTTGCCTTTTTTTTTGTTTTTTTACTTGGGGTTCTTCTTCGATTGTGAACATGTATTCTGAAGGTGTCCTGTTTGAAAACAAACTTGACATTGAAATGTTACCAGAATAAGAATCGACAATAAATTGAGGAGGCAAAAGAGAAAAGAGTTTTAATCGGATTGGAAAAAAATCAAGAAAAAATCTGTGAATTCAATAAATAAAAATATACACATATGTTGAATTAAAAATTAAAACCATTTTTCATTGATATTCAATAAAGCAATGTTCAAAGAATGCATAATATCAATAGATGTCCAAAATATCTTGAATGAATAAGTATCCCATAAATGTTATGAGTCCAATCATGATCCGAAGTATTGAGTCCTGAATAGTTTCCCAATGCATCTGAATAGGAGCAGTAGCAGGCATAACCATACATAAGTGTCAATAATCTGGAGCCCACAAGCAAGAATCTGCCCAACGTCCTACATAATCTGAAACAAGGCTGCCGGGGAGTGCCCTTGCCAATCTGGGAGCGATAGAGGGAGCTATTGAAGATTGGAAACGAGATTTTTTGAGTGGGACCCCGGACAAGTTAATATTGAAGCCTATGGCCCTAGTATTGATATGCAAATAATGGAAATGTTAAATTCTTAAAAGTAAAAGCGACATTCTCTTTTATCTTTCATTTTCATCCTTTTACTTCATTTTTTAACATCACCATGAAATAACTCAGGATGTTGGAGAGTGGTTCCGACCTCATTAGATTTCATATGGAGAAAGTAGAATTTTAGATCTCACTCAAAATCCAGCAGACTTATCAGTTTTTCAGGGTTTTAGGATTGGGGGAATTGCAATGTTTCCATTGGATTTTGTCATGTACTAGGGTATGAAACTCGTATTTAATCAAGAGCACCAAGCCCTCTATGTACCTTGATGTTAGTGACATCAGTGGTTGAACTTCTCTATCATGACCCTACTAAAAATGTACCCATCACTCAAACAAAATCTTGACTTGACATGCTATGTATTTTCTATCTTATGTTAATGCTTAGAGGGTGGTATTAATGACAAAGATCTCAAGATAGGCAATGATTTTGATGATATGTAGGTATTTGTTGTAGCATGATTTTTTTGGATGCTAGAGGCCATCTAGAGCCTATTGTTGATGTATTTTTGGTTTAGAGATGGATTGCACTTGATGCTATTTTAGTTATGTGCACACTTAAATGCTGTATAAATGAGAACTTGCAATTTGTGGACTCGTGGTTGATGAAGATTGTAACTACTAGATGAATGATGTTATATGGTTTAATCCATGTTTTTGTGTTCTTTTATCACTAATTCATCATTCTACATGCTTTTGTTGACATATATGCATCAAAATATATAAAAATATATATTATATAAAAATCGCTCGCGACATGGAAGCTTTTGAAAATGTCGTTGCCTGCTCCTGCTTCTTGCTTCCTCTCCCGCTCCCAAGTAGCCTTGATTTGAAAGCCATCAACCCAAGTAAAAGAATCAATATGTAAGAGAGGGATCTCGACAAGTGTTAGCACCACTGCTATGGGAGTAATAGTATATGCAGTGGGAGTAAGATCGATAGCGACAATCATAAAGTCATCCTCCTACTTGGTGATTTTATTTGCTATAGAGGTTTAGAGTAGCTCAATCTTGTCCCCTATAGTTGAAGTTATCATTGTTCTAGTTCTTGTAGCATATATCCTTCTTGGGATCTATTCTATTGTGCGAGACTTCCTTGTGTTTTAAATCATCCAACGTTGGGCTCCATGCGCGATGAACGACAAGAACAAGCGTGTAGACTCCAAGCGCGACAGGCGACAAGAAGATGTGAAACTGCAGAAAAAACACGTGCGGACTTTTAACCTAAAAATCTGAATCTGTGTGCTCATCACTGCAAGTCTAAAAAACGCAGGAATCACATTTAATCTCCAAGTCACAAGTCAAACTCGTGTTGACTGTTACCGCTCAAACTAGCAAGGGGACCTAAAGGGGATCCCTAATGGGAAAGTGCTAGACCAAATGGAGACTTAGCCCATTGTTACCTCAGCTAAGGCTCCCTACTATTTACGAACTTTCATCGATGGCAGGAGACCCAGTATATTAGGGAGTCACCAATGAAAGATAAATCATTGAATGCATGTGTTGTGACCCAAATGATTCCTTTCTAAAAGAGGTTGAAGGATAGAGCTTGCTTGCTTTTTAAGCAAGGTATGATGACTTCTAGGAGAGGAATGAGGGGATTTAAGGGTTAGGTTTAAGGGATATGATTCGTGAAAAAGTTTACCAATCCCTAAATCCTTATTGAAATTGGTATCTTGGATGGTTCTTGAAGAATTGTCTTTTCAATGGAACTCGACCACACGGGACCAAGTGGACCCAGTCTAGGATAGGAGGAAAGAATATAACCAATCATGCTCTTACCCTAGATAAGGTGGGAGAAAGGATCAAAGAAAGAATTTTCCCTTATAGGTGTTGAATTGGTCCTATGAGCCACTAGCCTTGAGGATGTTAGGGAAAAGTTTGATCTCGGAGCTAGGGCTTGGATTTTCTCACAACTCCACCGTCAGAATGGCCTCAAATTTGGAGGAGGTCTTTAGGAGACACCAACACAGGAGAGGCTAGGAGATCAAACTTTTTGGAGGGATAGTTTGCTAGGAAAACGATGCCCTAGGTGACCCAATTTGGCTAGACCTAGGAAAAGGTGAAAAAGGTATGATTTTAGGTGACCACCTCTTGGTAGATCAGTGCCTTAGTCTTGGGAGAATGGAGTCTATGATGAAAATGAGTGAGGACCTCTGGTTCTTGTTTCAGGAGGCCATCAAGATTACTTCACTGGCCTTCTAGGTCAAAGAGAAGCAATCTTGCAACTTTTATATTTCGATTTGCAAAAGGTGATGGCTTCTCAAGATCAATTCATTGTTAGAATTACCCTTAGGAGATTTCGTTCACATTACATGGCCCATACATTAAGAGATGCTATAAGAGAGACAAAATTCCACAATTCAAAGTAGTAAATGCATGGAGCAATTAGCCCTAAGAATAGCGAAAATCCTAGTCCAATGTATATGACAAAACAAAACAAGAATAACATTAAAAGCATGTACTTACATGTAATAGGATATATCCAACCATCGACAATTTGACGAGAGAGAAGCTCCAAGATAAGATACACCAAATCCACACATCAAAATTCATCCATAAAGCTTCAATTCATCCATTAAGAAAAAGTACAAAATCCTCAAGAGACAGAAGAGATCCAATCCAAAGTGATGATGAGATAATGAACTCATCTCACTTGTATTTATACACTAATGAGGAGTTCGAATTAGCCTCCTTGGCTTACATAAGCCGCAAAAATAAAATAATGTTCTAATAATCCAACTTTTGGTGACAAGCCCGCTGAACTAGCTCATAAATGAAAGAATAAGCCTCTGAAGAGGTCAAATAATAATCTATGCATGTCGTCGGGCTCTCTAAGAGGCCTAATGAGGTCCATGGGTGCCATAATGAAGAGTAGGACCCTCACAAGTGATGGACGAGTGGTTGGCCCCTTGTTCTCCAAACAATAAACTTGTGGTGCTCTCAATGGGTGTGGGGGCACAATAATAACACCATGGGTCTCCAAATGAGTCGAGGATGCTTGTAGATCATCTGCAAGGGCTCTGATGATGGTGTAAGGGATGCCACATCATGCTACAAGTCCTGGGTCAGCTGCCAAGTGCATGGTACATCTTTGGGGTTGGCTAGGCAAAGGTGAACTAGGTGCATCATCTTCGTCCAATGGGAGTATCTCGAGCGTCTCTGATCATCCTCGGGGATCCAAGGAGTGCTGTCTACTGTTGTGGAGGTCCATGGCTCTCAACATGCACCCTACATGTGCCAATGTAGCCCTCTAAAGGATTTGGACCCTGTATAGGGAGACCAAACCCAAGATGGAGACCATCTGCAATCCTGCATAAGATTCAATGTGTCCCCTAGCCTTCCAGTACAACATGTCATTAGGAAATTGAGTAAATGAGCTTACCAACCATGGAAAACAGGTGGGGACTTCGTAATGGCATGCCCTTCCATAATGGGCTTTGGGATGTGCCAATGTCTCCTAAACTCCAAATGGGGTTAACCAAGTATCCTGTTAGGTGGTTTCTAATTCTGAAGGGGATTATATGTTCAAGGTACACCCTTCAAAAGGTGGTGGCATGTGACAGATAGGTGAATGAAGTAGGGGATGAAAAGGGGCAGCCCTGGGCCACATTTTGGGGTACAAGGGTAGCTAATAAAAGGGAAGCGCACACTTTTATAATGTACAGGAGGGAGCAATTGTGGTACATGAGGTGCCCCAACCTTGATTTGTCCACCCTTCTTTATATGCCTTTTGTCTTTTTATGTTTTTCTTTGATTAACTGTTCGGGGCTCAAGGGGTTTATGGTCTAGGGTCTAGGGTTTGTTGTATAAGATATAGTAGTGAATGCCCCCTTTTAAGGTAGGGCGGTTCATTGCCCACCAGGTGTTGGGACAATCATGGGTTCCTATATGATGAAGGAGGCTCATAGAACCTGTAGGAACCAGGGTGATGGCCATGATGATGGGGTAGAGCTCATTCATTGACTTTTGCCTGTGTGCGAAATGTGTTTGTCTCGACCATCTTTTGCATTTTGTGGTACATTTTTCTGTTGAATTTGGCCAAATATGCATTTATCTTTCTTTTTAGCTGCATTAATCTCCAGGGCATCATTCCAAACCTGACCCAAGGTGTGGGCAAGGGGAAGGGGTGCGCTAACCCTATGTGGACCCAATGGCGGAATGTGGACCCAGGTGGGAGAAATGATGAATGGGGTAATAATGAGTGGAAAGAGGGTAAGAGTCCTTCCTTTACTTTCTGTACTTGCAACATTCATTGACAAGTACACCCAAGCAAAGTATACAATAACAAAGGCATGATATCTATCTGTCAATCTAAGGTTACCATGAGACTTAAAGGTTGTACTTCTAGGGTTTTCAAGTGCTAACCCTAGACCAAGGGTTCCAACCTTATCCATGCCTATGAGCTCTAGATTGCATACAAACCCTAAAGACCAAGGGTTTGGGTTTCTACGAGGGAACATGCTTAGGGTTTCTATATGACTAGGGTTTTACTAGTGTGAACAATTTAAACAAACCCTATACAATCAATCAATCCTACTATAATACATGTTGGAGTCTGGACCCTTAACAAAAATATGCCATAACTCATGGTTACATACCTGTAGTGTCCTGCACTTTCAGATGCCATGGTTTCTTCACAAAGTTACTGCAATCTTTATTGATCCTTTGCCATCCTCAAGACTTCCTTCCAATGAGTCTTCAAACAGGGATATCACTGCTCTTCTGATAGGACCTGCTTCTCTAAATGTTCCTTTAAGATATCGTATGACTGTTGCTCTTCTTGCTTCAGAATTTCAGGACACAGACAATATGCTACTTTTATTACTAACAGCTACAGGACTTCACAATAGATCTTCGGACAGAGAATTATCCTTGTTGTATTCATTTACTGCCTGTAGCTCCTAGGTCTCACTGCTTACCAGAATGTATAAAAGAAAAATGATTATTGAATATTGCTTTGAGTACTAGGAATGGCCCTCTGGTTATGGATTCCAAAAACCACTGATATGGTTTGACAAATGGATTTGTCGCTCACATGAATATCCTTGACAACCACAAATATGGCTCCAAAGGTCGTCTTATTACTTCACTGTCCAAGTCGGCTTCTCAAATGATTGTGTAGGCTTCTTCAGTATATACATATATATGCCCAGCATTGCTTCCTTTAAGACCTCGGTTTCGTTACCTCTGCAAGATGAATATGTAGGACTAGATAAAATGTTCTTTTGTCCACCATAAAAATTCAAGGATGGCAATTCTATTCATGCTGTCTAGACTTCGAATGCTCAGAACAGGTGTCACAAGGTTGGCTTTCCTTGTGATTGATCAAACTTAAATCGAGTATATATGCTACAGGGTATTTGACATTTGTTTCTTTGTCCCAAATTTCCATCTTCTATATAACTGCAAGAAGGATGAACATCCTTGGAGAAAGAAGATTGCAACAATATAGATTTTGTCCTTCTTGAATATGACTGTGATTATGACTGATGCCTTTCACACTTCATCCTATGGTCACAATTTGATTCTTCCTCTAGATCTTCCAAGCACTTGGATTATCAATGCATAAAACAAGATGACTGAGATTATACTTTTATGCTTGGGTAGGAGGCTCGGTTTCTTACTTCTATCAGTTCAGATCAACACCATCCAAAAATGATTGATATAACCTTTTCACATCAGGAGACTCAACTCCTCTCTCTCAAGGAATAGAAGTTCTAAAACAAGCCCTCCAAAATTTCTTTATGCACAGAACCTCAATATAGGAGACTCGGCTCCTTTTAGGTTTTATGCCCAGAAATTAAGGAGGCTCGTCTCCCTCTTCAACTAAATATTTATGCTCAGAACTCTTCAAAAGCAATCACGGTTCCTTGGTGGTTACAATAACTTCAATAAAGAATTGATGTTCAAAAATTCAGATCTGTGCTAGCACAGAGATTTCAGACTTCTTTAAATGGAGATTTCTTCCCTATTGTGCCCAGAGGTTCGATCTCTACATCAATGGACTCAGCCTCCTATCCTTTTGGTGCTTCAGAACAGAGATTATACACTCTTCAAGACCTTCGCTCTTTCCTCCTCTGACCTGTGTCCTTTACACAGAGACTAGGGCTTTTATATG
Source organism: Pinus taeda (assembly GCA_000404065.3). Taxonomy (NCBI): domain Eukaryota; kingdom Viridiplantae; phylum Streptophyta; class Pinopsida; order Pinales; family Pinaceae; genus Pinus; species Pinus taeda. The sequence goes on from APFE030873958.1 coordinate 91,604, forward strand.
TGCCCAGAATTTGAGTTACAGTTTACTGCCTTCTAGGAGCTCGGTCCTAAGGATCAGAGTTCTCCTTGACGTTTTGAATCCCTTTAAGATCTTCTTCTTTCTCTTAAACAACCGAACCAAGTTCTGATACCATGTTGAGAAATCTAGGGCATCTTTTAGGGTTAGTTTATCACATAATTTCTCTTTAACATTGCCATTTACTTGAGATATATTATCACTTCATCATCATTATTATTATTCTTTTCATCATCAAAATAAATGCCAACAAGAAGATTGCAATGCAAACAAAGAGAGACACAGGAAATAGGCTCCAAGCTATTGTAAAACCCCTCTGAAGGGGGGAAACTCAGAGAACTCCTTATAGAATTTTCAATGAAGACTTCCAAGACCAAGACACTAGACCATCCACCAAGAGACCAGGCCAGCCACCCAAACAAAATCTGTTCTTTACTTCACAATTTCGGATCTGAGGCAATCTGTCCATCCACAGAAAATTCGGCTGCCAAAGAGAGATAAACCAAAATCCAAGACCAAAACAATCTTCCAGATTCGCTGTTCTTCTTCCTCCTTTTCGCACTCCTGTTCTGCCTCAGATCTCCTTGAGAAGGTCAAATACACAAGTATTCTTTTGGAGGACGAATTCCTCTCCAATATATAGCCATTTGAGTGGGTCCTCAAGCCTCTTCTAGGCCAACCCTTAGGGCTATCTGACCTGATCTCTTGAGCAGTCTTTAGATATTTCCATGACATAAAATATTTTTCTTTACGTTGATACAAGAGCCCTTCTAGGGGTTTTACATTATGACTTTGACTTTGACTTCCTAGAGCACTCGATGGGTGCACAACCTAGGATCAAAACTATGGGCAAGAAACCCAAGTATAAATAAATTTTCTTTTACAAAAGTAAATATTTTCTTTCCTTTCTTTTGACAAGTACAATGATTACATCAAGTCATGACATCATAATTATGAAGACCGACACTAGTTATATTTCAACATGTTCCACTTCAAGATTCCTCATCAATATTGTTTTTCTTACTAATTCATTCACTTCAAATGAATTCATTCTAGTTATTGATTTTCTTTTTACAAGGAAAACTTCATGGGAAACCCAAGGGGTCGTTCCCCACATTCCTGGATAGAATCCCTAGTAAATATATCTACTAAACTCGTCTGTCTGACTGAGCACCTGCTAGCGTGGAACTAGTCAAATGCCCAACAAATTTGGTGACAGTTGGTCAGGCTAACACCCTGGGCTATCATTCTAGCTTATTGGTTTACCTATCATTATTGTACTAATTTAAGATAAAGTTATAAACCTCTTCATCTTTATTTTCTCTCTCTTGATAGGAATTGAACTGTATTCATTTCCTCTTAAGTTTTGCGATCAAATTCTTTCTTAGCCATCTAAATATATAATTTTGGATTTTTCCTTTTTATTTAGAGTGCCTTTTCCTTAAAGGTGGACAGATTCCAAGGGTCTGTGCAGTATTCTAATTTTGCTCTTTATTTACTTTAATATTATTTGGACTGTGTTCTTTTACTCAAGATTTTCTGGTAAATTCTTTCTTTGCCAACCTGCTTCTCCTATATTTTAACTGTATGATTCTGGATTTATAGTTTTTCTTCTAAATAGTTTCTCTATCCAATGTTTAACAGATTCTGTCGTAAGTGTTTCTACAGGATGAGGAGATTGATGAAGATACTGCATTTGGTGTCAATTCTGATAATTCAGAAGAGAGGCATATTGCTAAAGGAAGGGTAAATGCTCGTCGCCAAGGAAAGCAAACTTCACAAATAGATTTGAACAGTGACGAGGAAGACCGAACGAGTGGATCTGAAGATCTAAGTGGAAGTGAGGGTGATAATGATGAAGAAGTTGCTGATCGCGATCAGTTGAGTGCAGGAAGGCAACAGCTAGAGAATCAAGAAGAAGAAGAAGAAGAAGAAGAAGAAGAAGAAGAAGAGGAGGAGGAGGAAGAGGAAGGTGATGAGGAGGATAGTGAGAGACACCAGAAAATGCTTCAAGCTGTTACTGGAATGTCTTCAGAAGCTGTTGAAGGTTACTCACTATTTCTTTCTAACTTTTTAAGCAATCTTGAGGTTACTTCTGTATAGTTGCTTAAATTCAATCCATTGATTAAGCTTTTTCTCTCAGTGAAGAGTGTGTTCTGTGCTAGTTGCTTTCTTAGATGCAGAAATGATTGCTTCTGTTACAGATGACAAATTACTCAGATTTGGAATTTCTTGTGACCAGGAAAGAAAAGAAGGAAGAAAATAGTTGTATCTGAAGCATATCCGGAATCTGAATTTAACCTAAACAAAAAACCATCAGGTACTACTGAAAATGTGAGTATTCAAGATCTGATGGCACCTCTCTATGGGAGCTCAGGCTTCGGGTCACTCAGGAAGAGGATGCAGCAATTAGAAAAGAATGCTATGCCGGTAGAGGCACCATTGCCTAAGGTTGTTAAGGAAAAGCTGGAAAGAAAAGCAGCTTATGTACACACAAAGGAAGATGTTACTAAGTGGCAACCAATTGTCAAGAAGAATAGGGAGGCTTCAACTATTAAACTTGATCGAAAGGTAGATGCAGGAAAAACTGGTACTGGGGTTATAGCATATGATTTTACTCCAACAACAGCTTTGGAAAAAGAAATTACATCCTTGCTACAAAGCACAAGTGTGGTGGAAGCTCAGAAAAGTGATGGTGTTGAGCTGCTTGAATTAAATAAGGTGCATATTTTCATGTTCTTTGAATAAATTGCCCATGTTCTTGATAGATTGGAATTTTTGCAAAATGGCTTTGGTCGCAAATTTTAGAGATACAAGTCCATTGCTGTTTATTCACTGATGCTAGTTTTGTGTATGGTCTATAGCATATACACAGTAGAGCTATTCTAGCTCTACCACTCCTATGTTATTTCAGTTGCCTGTGTTTCGGATAGCTTTGATAGATCTTGATATTTTTCAAAGAACTTCCTCCAAGTTTTTGACAGATACCAGCTCATTCATTTTCATGTACCATTGCTATTTTTTAATTGTATATGATATTTGATTCATACAGTTATTTTTGTCTATCTGCTTTTGCATGTATTTCTAGAAATTATATATTCTGATTAAATTTATCTATTTACAAGATTGTTCTTGCACACTTAATATTGTAAAAGTTTTTGATGTTGCTTCTGACTATTTTTTGGCGATGCATCTGAGTTTGGTCCACATACACACACACATCACATGTGTGTGTGTGTAAACTTGCATGGGTGCATATATAATGTGCGAAGCAATTTTTGTTCTATTGATTGTAAAATGTTCACATTTGAGCTTTTGCAGCTGATATGTGTCTGTGTATAGTTTCATGGGTGCATATAAAATGTGCTAAACAATTTTAGTTCTATTGATTGTAAAATGTTTACATTTGAGCTTTTGCAGCTTACTGTTGAACAAGTAAGGGAACGCCAGGGCCGACTTGCAAAAATGCGGAATCTTATGTTTCGCCATGAGCTGAAAGCAAAGCACATAAAAAAGATTAAGTCTAAGACATATCATCGCCTGTTAAAGAAGGAAAGGATAAAAGCAGGTTTAGGTGAAACACCTAATGATCCTGAAGCTGCAAAGGAATATGCCATGAAGCAGGAGTTCAAGCGTGCAGAGGTATTAATGCATTTTTTCTCATATCTTCTGTTGATCCTTATTCATTAGCAGTTCATATAGTGACATATTTTATTCGTGTTAAGTGCAGGAAAGAATGACTTTGAAGCATAAAAATACTTCGAAATGGGCAAAGAGAGTCTTAAAACGTGGACTGGAGAAACAGGACGAGGGAACTCGAGCAGCCATAGCTGAGCAACTGCATTTAAATACTCTGTTGAGCAGAAAGATTCATTCTGTGAATGAGAGTAGTAGCAGTGATGAGAGCAGCAGTGAAGATGATGACAATGCAGAAATTACTCTACATTCAGATGATAAACCTAAATCCCAGATCATAGCAAAGGCCAAAGAGGAGACATTGAAGATAGTGCAAGATGAAGAGGAAGAAATTCCTAAGTCAGGGCTTCTTTCTTTACCCTTTATGGTAGGCTTCCTCCACGTTTTTATTTTTCCATGGAAAAAAGTCTGTAGCTTTCATTATATAAAATAGTAAAAGATACATTAGTAAATGCATGAGCATTCCTTTGATTGCCCAGCAGCCCTGGTAGAGAAAAAATATTTTCTTCTATGGACCATTATATTCATCAGCATGCTGACATAAAAACAGCCCATCAGGCTGATATGCTTGGACAAAAACCAAAATTTAAAGCTGTAAATACCCCCTACAAAATCGACAGCATTGCTGTCCCTATAATGCTGCAGCTGTTAAATATCAGTTACAGTAATAATGGCAGAAAATAATAACGAGTCTGATAACCCAGATATTACAAAAAAAATATGAAGTGGATGCCATTTGAGACTAGTCTGATCCAAGGGTCAAAAATAAATTTTGTCCTCTGGACCTTTTTATCTTCAGACCTTGCATGTTTTCTGGTCCAGATCCAGTCCACTCTTTGAAAGCCTATCAGCTTCTTCATTTCTGTGCCTGTAGTTGTGATCAAAGGTGACATCAGTGAAAGATGTAATGTTGTGTGTAATTTTCTGGTGAAGCGGCAGCAAAGTGTAATTTCTGAGAGCAGCTTGCACTTGCATCCACTTTATAACAACCTGTGAGTCGCCATAGATGTGAATAAAGTGAACTTCTCAAGCCATGGCTAAAAGGATGAGGGTGTGAAGGGCAAATAGTTCAGCATAATTATTAGTGGCCAGGCCAATATTAGCAGAAAAGGATAGAGAATGTGAGACAGACAGATGCAAGATTCCTCCAATTCCTCCATGAGATGGTGAACCCTGAGCCGCCCCATCAAAGAAAGCCCAGTGAGAATCTGTTTGCAGAGCGACAGGGGCAGGTGGGATGGATGTATGGGTGGAGGGAGGACTAGAGAAGGAGCAGGCAATTGCAAGGCATTGAGAGGACACTCAGAAGAAATTTGGTACTTGCACGATTTTATATAGAGTTCTGAACAAGTGTCAACTTTGCTAGCTAAATTGGCCAACCTCTTGTCTTATCATTTTCAAGATGGTACTTTTTGGTTTATAATATATATAGCCAACCAAATTTCCCCATCTAATTTTGCATCCTCCAATTAGATGTAATGTCCCCAATTTTTTATTTTTCCATCTGAGGAGGTCAACGGGGGTTCTGTGGGTGGTGCTAAGCATAGCACAATTTTGAAATTCAGAAATTGGAGGCAATTTTGATATGGGAGACATGAGGACTTAGGAGAATAGGAGAAATTTCAGCCTTTGTGGAATGTGGGGGCCACCCCTCAAGAAATATGCACCCCTTGGAGGAAAAATTGATTTTGTGGATGGAGGTCAAAATATTTGGATGAGGGACCCCTAAGGAAAGGTGAGGCAGCAATTATAAATAGAGGGCTGAAGGCAGCAATTGGCACCTTTTGCTAATTTGACTTTTACATCATTGTTGCTCAAGCTATTTAGCTGGGTCACAGGGTGCTGTTCAGCACCAAAGATTTCTAAGGGGAAATCTCACTCTTTTTTCGGTGGACTTCAAGTGCCACCCTAGGGGAGCATTGCCATAATTCCTTGAAGACTCTCTAGAGCAGATTTTAGGAGATTCGGGCTGCTCTGTGGAGCAAATTGGGCGCAAAAAAGAGGAACCATGCATTCTTGTGGGGAGGTATTCCAGTGGAGATAGTTCTGGGTTTTGCAGGTCTAATCCTTGGTAAATTTGCAGCGAAATTCAGGTGGATTTGGGCTGAGAGTGTGCTCACTGCCTAGGTTGAATTATTCTTCTCGGGGATTGCGCAGGAGGAGTTATGTACTGCGCAGTTCTTTCTGGGGGTTGATTGTGGGGAAGTTTTCACTGGGGATTTTTGGAGCTGGTTTGCTAGGAGGTGCAAGAAGGATTGTTGAGGGAATTTTCCCAGCATTTAGGAGGGGTTTCAGAGGCTGATTTTCTGTAGGACGAATTTTGCAGTGAGTGTAGGAGCTCACAAGAATTGGGGGTGATTTTGGAAGGTTGGAACGAGACCCAAAACTTTTTGGGTTTTTATGGGTATTTGGAGGAGAGGTCCCGGTTAAATTTTCAGAATTTTCTGGGTAATTTGGAGGAGAGGCCCTGGTTAAATTTTCAGAATTTTCCGGGTAGTATTCAGGCCAGAAATTCCCTTTTGTTCAGCAGTGCATTTTACTAAGCTGGTAATTTGCACCATTTTGTTGTTTTTTCGGTGTGAAGGATTGGGACCAATTCCTTTCTGGGCCCTGTGGGGAAAATTAAGTTGCCAAGGTCCTTCAAGCTAAATGAGAAAGGTTGTCTTAGAAATCTATCAACTAAGCTTATGCTTCGAGGTAAGTTTTAAGATGCAAGACTAGGTTAAATGATATGCAAGGTGAAACGAGTGAATAATCTCTAAGATGAGATTGTTAATGTTTTAAGTACATTAATTATGATCAATCTTTAGGTTATATTAACAAGTACTTATTAATGAGATTCAAGAGACAATCTTGACTATAAGAATACGAGGATAACCACAAGATTGCTATAAGATGAATGCTCTCCACAATAATACACCAATTTAGAATTCAGAAGATGGATATCCTCTTAATACATGAACCACAAGTCAAAATTTATCCTTTGAAACAATTAGCTAACGATTCAAAGTGAGATGCTAATGACAAGTATCCCAAAGAGATAATGCAATTCTTCTAGAAATTGTATTTGTCAATCTTCAAGCCAAACTTTAAATGTCAAATATCAATGGTTTAACCAAATGGCAAGAAGGGGAACCAGAGCACCTATCTAATTTCAACAATAAATGATAAGCCAATGACAATTCAACTTAGAAATGCTCAGTTTAAACAAGAAAACTTATAATTCCCTTGCTCTTAAAGCATCAATGTCAACACTTTAATCATTACTAAAAGATTTTAAAGCGATCTAAGATATTTCAGACAGCAAGATGATCAATGCTCTTATACAATTATGAAGATACTCAACCTTAATTATCCACCAATTTTCAGATTTTCTATTTATAGGTCATCAATATTGGGATTTTTCAAACTTGCCGATTGGATCTCCTAAAACCAAGTAAAAGTAACACAGGAAGCAAGGCTCTTTCAGATCATAGCAATGCCTCTTAATTACTTAGGTGTGCTTACTAGAAGTTCCTTTTCAATTATTAGATTAGCAAATTAAAGCAGGAGAGAATTGCAACTACAGGCAATATAATGAGATTGCTAACAGTGAGATTAGTTAACTAAATGCAACAAAAAAAAAATCAAACTATGCTATGCAACATGCAAGAGAAAATTCTTATGCAATGAAATGCAAGGTTTTAAATGCAATTAGTAAAGAGAGGCAAGCAACCAAACCAGGCTAGATTCACTTCAATGCCAACTCACTATCAATCTGCCTCCCAACTGCCAGTAGATGCACAACTAATCAACTCTCAAGAATCTACCAGACACTCAAGTAATAAAAGTAAGTATCAAATGCAATGTGAATATACCGCTGAAGGTCACTGAAGAATGATACACACCTCTGTAATTTTCATATCAGACCTCTGCACCAATAGATATTAGTCCCTTAATAACCAAATCAGTCATTCAATTAGCAAATAAAGAAATCCCAAACATATGTAATTATGTTTTGCTAGGGTCTGCAATATAGTTCTCTTTAGATCTGGTTGCAAATAGTCACCAAAAGACCACGAATCTGAGCACCCCAAGTAAGTATCAAAACCTTTTCTAAGCTCCATGCTTCATGTGTAAACATAAGTGATTAGCCCAGAAATCATATATAACAAGAGATAAATCTGAAAATGCTCGTGACCAGGGAAAAAGAGGCTGTAATGACCCGCGTTCAGGGCAGAGATCAGGGAGAAGGGTCACAAAGAAAAGGAAAAGCATGGGTGAAGCTGCGGCAGAGGGAAAAAGACTGAGCATAGGGCTGATGGGTGCTTAAAAAAGCTATGGAAGGCAAGGATGGAGGCAGCGTTAAAGGGCAGCAGGCAGAGAAATGACCCTACAGGGCCCACGACAGAGGGATTAGAGGGCAGCATTAGGCTGGAAGGAGGAAAAGAGGGTGCCACAGGGGATATAGAAGAGGTGAGGGGCAGTGTTAGGGAGAAAAGGCAGAGGAAAAAAGGGAAGAGATCCACGGCTAGGGTGTTACAAATAAAATATATATAAATAATATAAATATAAATAATGAAGATAATGGTAATAATGATCAGTTAATTAGTAATTAGTATGAAGAGGCACTACCTAGTATATAAGCAGGACCCTCACTCTCATTTGTATGATCATCATTCTCATTCACACATTTTAATATATATTCTTGTATCTCAATGAAGATCTTTATATTCCAAGTCTTTTGGAGTATTTGACCTGAAGAACGAACTTTGTTCACTTTATTTGGTATCAGAGCAGTTCGATCCTTTGGCCGCTTCACCGCTGCACAGAGCTCGTTCTCTGATCCAAGGCTTTGGCCATCGAAATTTGTCAACTTCGTTGTTGTTCAAGCGTTTCGCTACAAACTTTTGGAGGGTCTCCAGTTTGATAAGTTGGCCTTTGACCATAATAATAAAAAAAGAAATTATATTATTATATTAAATAAATAATTAAAAAAATGTTATAAAAAAAATTTCGAATAAAAAAAAAGTTCAAAAAAATAAAAAAATAAAAGAATAAATATATAAATAAATATATATATATATATATATATAGATAATTAATAAAAAACTAAAGAAAAGGCGGCAGTCGACTGATTGATCTGCCTGCTGCACGACTCCGCTGCCGCTGTAGTCACTGCCTCGCTATAATAGTTGCCCGTATATGCTTCTCGCTGTCCTTGCCGATACATCGATGGTCACCCGCACCTATGACCTGTTCGGTGTCGCCGCCAATTATTTCCCTTGCTGCCTTCTCCAACACCGCCTCTGTACTTGTCGCCACCCTTCAACGTTGTACAAAATCCTTATACCACCACATCTACCGCCATCGAAGAACACCTTCACCACCGTCGCTAGAACCATAGTCGCTACAACAGCTACCATCAACAGAAGAATTTTGGCAACTGAAGTGTCGTCCACCATCCATTGCAGCCACAACTACTCACCTGATTCCGTCGCTGCCCCGCGCTTTGAGCCAATGCGTCTCTGTGAATCGTGAAGACAACTGTATTTTTTGTCACTAACTTACACTGCAAAGGATCACGGCTCAGTTGACCAAGCCGCTACTTGTGCCATTGACGATCAACCTCCTTTGCCTTTTCATGTGGTACCTGTTCGCTACCTTTGTCCACATTTTGTCTGCTACCACAACCAACCATACTGTTGACTCGATTCAGTTCTTCCCTGTCGACTGTGGTGTCCATTCCAACACGTTGAGCATTTTAATTGCAACCCTTTCCTCGTGGCCACGATCAAAAGACACCGTCGATCCAGTTACCAATTATATAATATAGGCTGTATGTTATAAGTCAAATAATTCTAATTCACCGTGGATTATATCACTATATAGATTTTATGAAGTTATATAATTACAATATTAATTAAATTGATTTTTTTTATAGAATATAATTAATTCAATTATATAATTTAATAAAAAAAGAAAGAAGAAGATTATTAAAATTATCCAAGTTTTAATAGTCCACCCAATTAAAAAAAGGGGGTTGAGTTAAAACAAATCAAGAAAGAAAAAGTAAGAGTGATTTTTATTCAAAGATAGAAGTGATCGAGTTTTATTGTAATTGTTGGAATCAAGGAAGATATAAAGGTGAATTTGAAGAATATCTCCATTAACCGTAAGTTTATCTTGACAAAGAAAAATGGCATCTAATTCAGAATTGAAAGAAGGGAGGTTTTTAGGAGCCTCACGCTGCGCTGCTCCAGTGCTATTCAAAATTAAAGGGACCCTTGCAGGAAAATATGTTACTATTTTTATCTCTCCCACTGAAGTGAAAAATTACATAAACTATAACCTTGCTAATCAATTGTGATTCCAGAGTCAAATATAATTAAGAGTTTAGACTGTTTGGGTAGAAAACAATATGACATAACCAAATTACAATTAAACATTGGCGATTATACTTTTATATCACAATTCTCTATTCGATCTCTATGGAATGATCTAGGTGACATTAGCTTGGGATCGCCATGGATGGAAACCCTAGGTTCCTTCATCCTGAATATGAAGAAGTTTTTGACATTTTCTTACAAAAAGAAAAAAATAACGCTACAAGATCTTACGGTGAAGCCGAATTCAGTAATACTAGAAAACATAGAAGATATTTTGAAAATAATTTTTCAAGAAGGAAAAAAGTACTACAAAAATATGCAAAGAGAAGTGATAAGATCACCATTGACAAAAATGAAGAAATTTCTCGGCTGAAAGACCATAGTGAAAAATTATTAACACAAATCAAGAAGTGTAAAAATGACAAAAAGTCATTAACAGACAAGTTAAAACAACTTGCTCAAGAAGTATCAAAGTCTTCAATCGTAATAGTCCAGGTTGAAGATAAGGGAGCAGATACTAATCTAGTGAATGTCACAACGCAAGAACAAGACAAGCAAGTTGAAGAAAATACACACTTAGATATTGCAGTTTAGACGATGAACATCCCAAGTGAAGGTTTTTTAACCAACTCAACAACATCCTCACAAGAAGAAAATCAAAAAATTTCCACACACCTAATAAGGGAAAGTCAAACAAAAAAGTTGCCTATCAACATCCGAATCATGAGAGTAGACAATTAGGTGGGTTTTCCTAGGGTGTTTTTTTTGTCTTTTGTTTGGCTGTCTCTTTATGATCTTATTGGCATTTTGTTTCTACTGTTGAGTTCTTCTGTGTAATTGCTTTATCATGAATGTGAATGCAAGAAATATTAATATAAGAAATCATAAGTAATTATCAGATTAGTAGATCTTTGAAAAATCAACATGGTATCAGAGCAAGGTTAGATGAAAGAACAACCATGTAGCCTGTTGACCACTACGTGTCAACTACTCATAGCGGTACACCCCCTTTTTCGCAAAAGGGTAGCACTAGATCGTCGTGTTCGTACCATTCGACTATCATCATTAGTCTGATCATGTTATTTTGTAAACCTAGTCTGTAGGTGTAATTTGTAAATAATCTTAGCAGATCTGTGTCATGTATGTAATTGCTAGGTAAACCTAATCTTCTAGTGATGATCTATGTTTCGGAAGGTTTTTTGTCTCATTGATCCATGATCGGCAGAGTTTTCCTTCAGCCTAACCCCAAAGCCGGAATGGATTTTGTCATTAGAATCTTAGGGGAGTCTTAGTGTGCTAAGTCGAGTCCATGTAAAAGTGATTTGGGAATAATCCCAACTATTTGGTTAGGTTATTTTATTACAAATTGCTTGATCTACTAGATTATGTTTGTGTCACAGAATTGGGTAGTCTGTGAGGGTCTATGTCAAATGGGTTTTCCCCCTTGAGATATAAAAATGTAAAAATCATGATATAAAGTGTCTTGAGGGTTAGAAAAATAATTAAACCCCTCATAAGTCCTAGGTCCTAGGTAATTTTTTCCAAAGGCTAATTCGAGGGTCCAATAAAAAAAAATAATAAAAATAAAATATAATAATAATAATAATAAAAATAAATAAAAAATAATAATAAGTCAAAGTTTTGAGGAAATGAAGGCAAAATTTTAATTTTTTAATATATTAAAATGCATTTAAAATTTCAACGGATGAGATTAAAAGAGATTTTGATCCTCATCGACAGTCAAGATCACTTTGACATGGATCACTCGAACTAGCCGTTGGGAATCTTTTCTTTAAATAGGGTGTCAGTGGTCATTTGAGATCATTTGATTTGATAGTCTTGTGCTAAAGAAAGCTCTCTTGTAGTCATTTTTCATGTGCAATAAAGAAAGACTTTGGGGTTGAAATCTTGCTGGTGTTACTCTTCCGGAAATGCTGTAAGATGTTTTATTTCTGTGCATGATTTTAATTTCAGCCATTGATGATAGCTTTATGAAGAGATTTTAAACAGAAGTATCTTGTTTACTCACTAGGGTATGAATGGTAGTTAAATTTTTGAATATGATGGCAAGTATCTCCATTTGATCTAGATTTTAGTATCGTTTTCTCCTTCTTTGTTAATGGTTGGAGTAAGTTGTGCAGGAAAATCTTGATTTTGAGATCATCGGGGGTTTGGGGAAGTTCTTGGCTGAACTAGCCAACTCTCGAAAAGGGCATTTTCTGAAGAGCTCAACTAGTGTTGATCCCAGGCTTATCATTCGAATTTTTCTTGTGAATGCATGAAGGGTTCTTTGAAGCACCTTGTATTAAATTTAAAATTCTGACAATATTTCTGTGGCATACTGATAAATCTGGCTATTTAGAGCTTTTAAACTGTGAATATTGTAATTATTTAACTTGTTTTAGGGTTTTTAATTTTGTTTCTTGCATATATTATCTCTGGGTGTTTTGCTTTGCCATTGCAGGTTGCAGGTCTGAGGAAAAATCTTCGTTTGAAGCCAGATCTTAGGCCCTGGAGGGTAAGATCTAGCCTCAAGATCAGCTCTTGCGGGGTTTTCTGAAAAATTTGAAGGGTTTGATCAACTATCTGGTGTTGCTCAGGGATTTATTGTGTTACAGGAGCATTTTGAATTTTTTTTAGGGCAAACTGCATTCATAACCACGCAGCCCTCATCCACCGCTCTGAATCTGCGTTTTGTTTTATATATTTCTATAGTCATCCCACTCCTCATCATAGAAGCTCCTCCCTTTGCGGCTATCATCCACCCTCTTTATCTCTCTCACGCTGCCACTTCCTCCGCAAACCTGGTCCGAGCTGTTCACTTCTCCCTTGCCTTCCTCACATGGTGCTCCCAAACGCTGCATAGATGCCACCATAACCTGCATTCCTTTCCGTCAACCTACAAGTGAACGACTGCCATACACCTTCCTCGGTTTTCTCATAAAGATCAACTCCATGCTGCCTTCACTCCCCACGCTGTCTAGTTGCCCTTGCCATCTGCGTCCATCCCTCTTATCCATCAACTTAGCCTTCCATACCATGTAGCGGTTTGTAACATCTTCATTGCAACCTCTTTCCGTTGGCCATTTCTCCTCACACAGCCATCTTCAGCTGTAGCTCCCAACGCTCAGCTCCCTCTGCCTCACGCAACTATCCTTCTCCCTACGCAACTGCTTCCTCATCTCAGTGGCTCCCTTCCGCTGCCATCGACCTTTCTTCAAACTTGCAAGCGAATTGCTGTCCAAGCCTGTAAACCCTCTCCTCGTTGCTCTTTGTTTGCCCGTCGAACTCACGCAAACCTGCAAGTGAGTAGTCAAAACGCAATTTCGTTGCCTTCATTGTGCCTCGACCTGTCCCTTCTCCTTCCGCGGACCTGCACACGCACAACACAAAAACAGTGAAAAGATATGCGTGGGTAAGATTTGGGGTCACGCATTTTAACATTTGATTTTTTTTATATTGTGATTTCTTTGGTTTTCATGGCTAGGGTTAGTCATAGATATTTCATATATATATATATATATATTTTAATTGTTAAGATTTAACTTTAATTTAATTTTAGGTTTGTTTTAGTCTAAGTTACTGGATCCGACCCTCTGGGGTATAGGATCCACGGATCTGATCCAGATTCGGATTCGGATCTGCCTAAATATGTCCAAGAACCGGCACGTGGCGTATTAATGTTTGTTAGAAATGGATGTTGAAATCTGGAAACGGATCTCGTGTCACTTTTCTGGATTTCTAAGTTTTTTGCCATGCTGTTTTTACTTTGTAGACATTCGTGGTGTCTGCAGGAATCACATTTGGGTCTCATGGGTCTCATATAGACGTAGAGTAGATAGTTCCGCAGAGTTTTTTTATTTTCTTCCTTGACACTGTAGAGAGCGAACGAGTAGTAGACAAAAAAACCGAGCTTTCACGCTGCAAAATCCGTCCGAAATTACAAACTTTCATCGATCGGTTGATGGAAACGATGCAGAAATGCCAAGTTTCGGAGACAAGTCAGTCCAACATGAAATGGCTCTTGACTTAAAACTCGAAAGATGGCTAGTGGCATCAAGATTCGAATGGAGGGAAGCTAGGGGGAAGTCGCGACGTTGGCGGTGATTTTCGAACAAAATGTAATCAAAATAGACCTATATTTAACTTAGACCTGTATTTTGACTTATAGATTGGGATTTTAACACATATATATATATATATATATATATATTTTCCTAATTTTTATTAATTAATTTAAAATTTAAAACGATATAATAAAATTTATACAAATTTCAAATATATATATATATAATAACTTAAATTAAGTTTTGTCTTAATAATTAAATTAGATATGTATTTTTAAATTTATTCTTTTATTTATAATTTAGTTTTGACTTATAGATTGGAATTTGAACATAAATTTTTTATTTTAATATATATTTTTTTCTAATTTTTATTAATTAATTTAAAATTTAAAATGATATATAAAATTTATACAAATTTAAATATACATATAGATATATAGATATAATTTTAATTTAGTTTTGTCTTAATAATCTTAAAATATAGGTGCGTGTGCATAATACTAATGATGATGTTTTATGAATGCAAACTTAAAAAACAACAATTTATTAATTTGAAGAGATAATTAAAGATGAACTTGAATATATGGTAAAAGCACAAAATGAATGAAAATGATTTAGCTTTAATATATATAAAAATGTATCAATATATAATTTTAACTACAAAAATTGAGTGTAACTATGAGAAATTTGATTTTTACTTATAGTATTTGTTTTCACATGCAAATATAATGCATATAGATTATATTCCCATCGATGCTAACTTTGAGTACGTGAGCAAAGGAATTTTGCTACAAAACTTTTAGAATTGTAGAGAATACCTCAATCACATTTTTCAAATTTATAATTTCAACTTTATATATTTTATAAAATTATGATAGCCATTATATCTTTGAAATTGCTTGGGCTTCTATGAGTAAAAGGTTCTTAAAGTTATCAAACAATTTGTAGGTCTCACTCTATACTAGTGCATAATATAATTTTTTTAAATGATTAAGACCAAAAAAAGTTATAGAGAAGTAATTGAGGTATGCATTTTAACATTTTGATATGTCAAGTCAAAAATATGTTAAGAAGTATATATTTTGTTCTATTATCAATATTATTATATTTTATCCTTATATTTTTTGTACTTTGCCGTATTCGGATCCTGGATTTTCAAAAAACTAGCGAATCCGGAGCCGGATCCGTATCCGAATCCTGGTAACTTAGCTAGGGACAAACCCCAATGTGGGGAAACCCCTGATCAATTCTTCTTATATGTTCTTCGATAATTCAACAGAGAGAGTACATTTACAAGAGAAGTCAACACTTTGACTTATCTAGATAGATCATCTCTAAGAAGATGATACATGAGACCAGTTGAAGACATGTTGCTTCAACAGATTCTCCAAGGTGACTCCTTCACCTATCATCGTGCTGCATCTCGTCATCATGCTGCACCTCATCGTGCTGCACCCATCATCACAATGCTGGACCCCATGACCACGCTGTACACTTCATACTGCTGTACCTCTGCTGTCCCAGTGTTTAGCACAACTGTACCTTGTGCCACTGCTGCACCATGCTGTCACCCATGTGCTTGCTGTACCATTGCTGCTTTGTGTACTTGCTCACCAAGTACCATACTGCTGTCTCTTACAGTCATGCTATCACTATGCTGCACCATTCATGCTGCACTTCATTATCGCTATGAAGCTGATCTGATGGGGGCACTAATCTCAATGGATTAGTTCTTAATAAAGCCTTAATATGATGCTATGGCCTATGGCCTAGCACATAGCAATTCTGAAGTAAAATCATCAACTCCAAGGAGCAGACTTCAACCCTTTCCTTTACAGTAAAATTGAGGTTTATCAAACAGTCCTTAGTACATATTTATACCGGCACCCTTCATCCCATAGTCACCTACAGCAAACATGTATTAATGCTGTGATAATTACAGCCACCTTTGCTGTGAACATATCTCTTAATGAGTGCTTCTTTAGGACTAGTTCAGGCTGAACATAAGGGCCTCCATTAACAGCATTTTAGTGCTTCATCTGAATATATAACAGCAGATTAGTATCATTAATAGATGCGGATTAGGGCTCCTTTCTAGGTCTCAGTAGAGCCTCCTACATACAGCTTTAGAAAACCTCCTATTGTTTAGGAAACCTCCTATTGTTTCCGGATAGGGCTTCCTTGACAGCGGATATAAGGTGATGTGCAGACATGTGTTTAGAGCTCTTTTAGAGCTTGACTTGTCAGCAGATTAAGGGACCCTTTTAGGCTGTGCATTGCAGCTCCCTTAGACAGTGTTTAGGGCAAGGGTTCTTCTCTAGGATAGCGGCCTGATCTCTGAGGCTAAGGCACATCCTTACTGCCGCTAGGATCTCCCTTTAGGACTGCAGCTAGCTGTGAATAGAACCCTTCTTCCTCTGCGGCTAGGAGCCTCCTTTAGGGCAGCATAGGTGCTTCTCTTTGATGAGATAATTCTCCTCTAGGACAGCGTCCATAGGGCTGACTTCATTGACTGTAATAGGGCAGCGTGTGTGCTTCTTAGAAGACCTTTTCCTTCTCCACGTCTAGGGCTCTTTATGGCAGCGTTAATGCATCATTATGGCCAGCGTATATCTGTTATGTTAGGGCTTCCTTGTGGCTAAGATAAGGGTTGTCCTCCATGACAGCGTAGAGCCCTCTAGGGCATCTCCTTTGATAGCATAGAGTCTTTCTCCATTAGGGCAGCATTGTACCTTAGGATCTCTCCTCCTAAAACCCAAAGACAAGTAGAGAGAAAGAGATCCCAAGTGAGAGTGTCCAAATGACTTTCAAGGCACCTCTATTTATACTAAAACGTTGAGCACATGTGGGGTTTATTTGGTTGTTGGCCAACCTTGACGAATTGTCCCAAGCACAAATAAATTCATATCTCCATGAATACTTACCGGAATTGGATGACCTTTAGATCAATCCTACAGCTCTCAATGAGAGGGATCCAAGAAAAATATCAGTTGCCATTAATAAGATGACCCACATGGAGTTTGGCCCTAGTTGCCAATTGTAACAGTCCCTCTCAACTAAGGAGAACTCCATCCGCTGATCCATATGTCCGATTGTACTATCTTTGCCATCAGTGCCCTGCACTGCTTTGCTTTGCTGAGCTCTGCTCTACTCTACTAAACCATGAAGAAGAAGAAATGATCAAGAATGTCTCACACCATTATCTACTGACCCGAAGTCAGTTTTATTGATCCCAGATCAATATCACAGGAGAGTGTCTCAAACCACTCATACTAATCCCGAATTAATGGAGGTCATCCTAGCATAGGGAGTACAGTAGATACAACGATGCATCCATCGATAGTACTAATATGGTCCCTAACCCCATTTCCCTGCTCATTGATCAGATGAAAGGTACTTCCCATGAGTCCCAAACTGCATGGGTAGGATGCCTCGACAGAAGAACTAATCATCTTGTCCCTAAGTCGCCTCGAGGTATCACAGGGGAAGGTTGAGCCATTCACCCTGTACACAGCACACCATTAAGGGAGGGTGAGTCGCCCTATGGTCATGTGTTGCTCCAGTAAGTACCCCAAGTCCCCCCCAAAGCTCCCAGAGTTCAAAGCATGCAAGACCCTTATAAGAAGGTCTCTCAACGAATCCAAGTCATTCGGGAAAGTCACAGATTTGACCTTTCCCCTGGGCTTTGACAAAATGTCTGCGACCTGTACATCAGTCTCAATGCTATGGAGCCTCCTCACTCATCGACATACCATATCCCAGATAAGGTAGTATCTAATGTCTATCTGCTGGAGCAATCATCAAATACGGGATTCCTCAACAATTGAATCCCCCGTGGTTGTCACAGAGGATCACGGTGGTATTCATCATGAGTACAAACAGCGCACTGAAGAGCTTTCACAACCAGGCAGCTACATACGAGATCATACTCATAGCTATGTATTCGGTCTTGACAGTGCTTATAGCAACCGACTTCTGCCTCCTGCTCATCCATGATATCGAAGCAGAACCCAAGGAGAACCAGCACTGAGAAGTGCTCTAGTGATCCTTCATACTGCCTACCCAGTCAGCATTGGAATAATCATGTAGCTTCATATTTTCGACAGTGTATCTCAATCCATGAGAGATTGTACCCCGAAGATGCCCCGAAGATATCTCAACAGATTCTTGGCACCAATCTAGTGAGGCTTAAACAAATATGAGCTCACCATGCTAATTGCAAAACATATATCCAGACGAAAGTTCACCAAGAACATTAATGCAAATGAGTTTATGAAACTCAGAGGCATTTCCCAAATCTGGTGCGGCATCACCACCACATAACTTTTGAAAGTTAAGATCCTCGAGGTAGTCACAGGCTTGCAATTTACCATTCCACGTCTAGAATCCAACTCCCTCTTACTTCTGCAAGTGAGAGGGTCTGCACCTGTCAAAAATAGGTCGTCCTCAAAAGGTGTCGGTATGAGAGGTCTATCATCCACAACCTTCAAACAATGGTTTGGATCGGCTTCACTCTTAGTGAATCTTAGCTTCATCTGACAGTTATCAATCCTCTCATATCAAACCCGGGGTGTTTTGCTTCAAGCCATAAAGGGATTTCTTTCACCTGCACACATGAGATTCCCGATCATGAATCTCAAACCCCTCAGGTTGTTCCAAACCTGTGGACCTGCCACATGAGGGGAATGGTCCCCTTGGAGGATTTTCTTTCGGTACATCTCAGACATGTACCTTGACGCTCATTTTGAATTCAGGCATCCCTGTCACCATCTGACTCACATCGAGTAGGGCCCCATAAAGTAGACCTTCGGCGAGATGTGTCAACTAACATGGTCCCCAATGGACTTCTTGCAACTTGATACAACCCTGAACTCAAAAGTATAGAAGGTTCCATTTTCAAATGCATACCTTTCCATTGATGAATGACACCCTGAAACCTTTGACTTCCATTGCCGAAATGGACACCAAGTTCTTCTGGCGATCAGGTACATAAAAGAGATTCTTGTCAATGAAACAAGTTACCCTCATTCAATTGAGGAGCAAAATTCCCTACACCCTTTCTGGGATAGGTGGCATCGACTCTAAGCATCTCTACCAAATTCGAGAGAGCACCCTTCTATTTGATGAGGTGCCTTGAAGCACTACAAATAATAAGCCAGATTCCCAAAAAATCTGAAGGAGAGGGCCAATACAAGATAATGCTTCTTTATCTTTTCAAAAACAACATTTGATTCTTCATACTTGGGGTTCCTTGCTTTCTCTAAAGAGTTGGTCATTTCTTTGATGCCCTGCATTACCTGTCATTCCTCTGATCATTGAAGATGTCCATGGAATGATTGTTATCATCATCATGTGATGTGTCTATACCTTGGATACTCCTTCGCATAATAGCCAAAATTATTACAACCAAGGCATCTGCCTTTCCTTCCACACTTAGAACCAGACTTCTCATTGAAGTGATAATATTCTCTGCTTCGACTTCACCCTTGGTGAATTGAAGAGGGATGAGGAATCCATTAATCCTTTTGTCCTTTCCCAACTGTTTTCGGTGATTGCTCTTTCACTCTTGCTTGGGGTTTGTCTTCACCTCAGCTCCGATACCATGTTAATATTAGTTATGTTCTATGCTTAGAGCAATTTATTTCAATTTTCACAGTTAACTCAATATCTTTTCCAGATTAACAATCACATCAACATTAAAGTAAACTGTAGATAGAACATAAACATAAATCGCAGAAGACAAGCCCAGACAAGAGGACACAAGATGTGGCGCTAGCCAAGGACAAACCCCAATGTGGGGAAACCCTTGATTAATTCTTCTTATATGTTCTTCAATAATTCAGCAAAGAGAGAGAGAGAGAGATAGTACATTTACAACAGAGGTCAACACTAACTTATCTAGATAGATCATCTCTAAGAAGATGATACATGAGACCAGTTGAAGACATGTTGCTTCAACTGATTCTCCAAAGTGACTCCTTCACCTATCATTGTGCTGCATCTCGTCATCATGCTACACCTCATCGTGCTGCACCCATCATCACAATGTTGGACCTATCATCACAATGCTGGACCTCATGACCATGCTGTACACTTCATACTGCTGTACCTCTGCTGTCCCAGTGTTTAGCACAACTGTACCTTGTGCCATTGCTGCACCAAGCTGTCACCCATGTGCTTGCTGTACCATTGCTGCTTTGCGTACTTGCTGCACCAAGTACCATACTGCTGTCTCTTACAGTCATGCTATCACTATGCTGCACCATTTATGTTGCACTTCATTATCGCTATGAAGCTGATCTGATGAGGCACTAATCTCAATGGATTAGTTCTTAATAAACCCTTGCTATGATGCTAGCAATTCTGAAGTAAAATCAACAACTCCAAGGAGCAGACTTCAACCCTTTACAGTAAAACTGAGGTTTATCAAACAGTCCTTAGTACATGATTATACCAGCACCCTTCATCCCATAGTCACCTACAGCAAACATGTATTAATGCTGTGATAATTACAGCCACCTTTGCTGTGAACATATCTCTTAATGAGTGCTTCCTTAGGACTAGTTCAGGCATAAGGGCCTCCATTAACAGCATTTTAGGGCTTCATCTGAACTATATATAACAGCAGATTAGTATTCATTAATAGATGTGAATTAGGGCTCATTTCTAGGTCTCATTAGAGCCTCCTATATACAGCTTTAGGAAACCTCCTATTGTTTGCGGATAGGGCTTCTTTGATAGTGGATATAATGTGATGTACAGACCTGTGTTTAGGGCTCTTTTAGAGCTTCACTTGACAGCAGATTAAGGGACCCTTTTAGGCTGTGCACTGCAGCTCCCATAGACAGAGTTTAGGGCAAGGGTTCTTCTCTAGGATAGCGGCCCGATCTCTGTGGCTAGGATCTCCCTTTACGACTGCAGCTAGTTGTGAATAGAACCCTTCTTCCTCTGCGGCTAGGAGCATCCTTTAGGGCAGCATAGGTGCTTCTCTTTGATGAGATAATTCTCCTCTAGAACAGCATCCATAGGGCTGGCTTCATTTACTGTAATAGGCCAGTGTAGGTGCTTCTTAGAAGACCTTTTCCTTCTCCACATCGAGGGCTGTTTATGGCAGCGTTAGGGCATCATTATAGCCAGCGTATATCTGTTATGTTAGGGCTTCCTTGTGGCTGAGATAAGGGCTGTCCTCCATGACAGCGTAGAGCCTTCTAGGGCATCTCCTTTGATAGCGTAGAGTCTTTCTCCATTAAGGCAGCATTGTCCCTTTGGATCTCTCCTCCTACTAAAACCCAAAGACAAGTAGAGAGGAAGAAATTCCAAATAAATCTGTCCAAATGACTTTCAAGGCACATCTATTTATACTAAAACATTGAGCACATGTGGGGTTTATTTGGTTGCCGACCTTGACGAATTGTCCCATAACACAAATAAATTCATATCTCCATGAATTCATATCCGCTGCCATTAATAAGATGACCCACATGGAGTTTGGCCCTAGTTGCCAATTTTAACGATACCCCCATGAAGGAGGTTCCCCCTTATTTCTCACCAGTTTCAACTGATTAATATGAGCTGCAGCTAGCAAAGAGAAAAGATATTTGGCATGCTATTCTGTTTAGCAAGAAGACTCTAAAATTATCCAGATCAGTTTTTCTATGCTATGTTTACTCAAAAAAGGATTTGCCAGGACCTATTTCCTGATTGAACAGTCTATGAAATAAATCTGGGGCTCATCCCAACAAAGCTCCCGTCACCAGTGCAATTATACCATGTGCATTTTCTCGTCTGTTTTTGCACTTCTGAAATTATCACATGGTTTTGTATGGTTCATAACACATATCTATATATTTTTGAAAAGCCTAATAAATTCCTAATGAACCACAGATGATAGCAGCATGCAAATTTCATGTTCTGATACCCATTTCTGTATCCACGCTTCTGGTGACACTATTACTAGTGATATCCATAAGATATGAAGCTAACCAATTAACCAAATGCATGAAAATGAATATTGTTGCATCTAAAGCTTGAATAATTTTCCTGATTGTAAATTTCAACATTTTGAGGGTTCAGCTTTCAACCAAAACATAAAAATGCAGTTTTCTGCATCTAAGCATGGGCATTTTTGGTTGATAGTGAATGCAACTTTTGGAAAAAGACATAAACGAATGAACTAGAATTTGGAAAAGTTATTAAGTAACACCATCAGCGTTGAATAGATATTAAAACATCGCAAAACAGAGCTCAACTGCATATTCTCCCTGTGGGTTACACAAAGGTACCAGTAAGGGTAGAACTTTGTGGTGATATTCAGTACTGTAAAACCTAGATAAAATGAATTGAGTAATAATAAACACAAAACAAATCTTGCAACACAGAAATAACATGCACTGTTGCATGAATGCATAAAAACAATAATCGAACAAAAATGCTTTCATTTATAAGTCCTGTCATGTGATTATTATTAGTACATGGAAGTCCAAGCAACTAAGCAGTAGTTGCTCAAAGTCTATATGCAATCTCCACTTTAACTTACACTTACTGATTAGCACTATGGCTTTGTAAATTTCAAGATCACATTTACCAGGAGATATTACTAGATACTGCAAGACCTGTGTAAATCAGGATGCTATATTTTTAAACAATGCCTATAATGTTTTTAACATGCTTGAAAGTCCAAAACGGATATGCATTTCACCCTCGAAATCATGTTGCAGGCAAACATTTGTGCAATACTTCAAATGCATTAAGCAAAGTATCCCAGAAGCTTGCTCATTATTATGCTCTTATAAACTGTCCCTAAAATGCAATGTCATATATGTTCACCACAGATACTAGCATGCGCTAAGCATAGAAGTGGCAGAAAGCTTACTTGGCTTCACAATTAGGTCGACAAGAATGACAAATACGGCTGGCATAATTAGCCTTGTGCATGGCATCAACTACAACCAAATCGTATCCTGCACCATCACCCTGCAAAAAGACACCATAACAGAATAATTTAATATCGAAGTAAAGACAGTTGAGATCATGAACATTTCAATTTTGGAAACTCTTTGTAACTACAGACCACACTATGAAAACATGAGCAGTCCAAATCCTTGCCTTTGGTCTCTCCAAAAAGATATTATAGAACTCTGGCGCAGGGTCTTTACTGTTCTTCTGCAAAGACCTGATTCCATCCTGCTTCTCAAACCACCTCCAAGCAGGATAAACCTACAACAATGATGAATCATGAGTCATGACAGTATCAGTCAGGTATTTTTATCAAATATATCAAAAAAAGTAAAAACACTGGAAACAACCCAATACTAAGAATAAATAGGCATGACCCATTAATGATAATGTATGACAGAATAAAAACTGTTTTATAACACTCCTCTGTTCCACTTTGAAATATGTGCATATTGCAAACACTGTTTCCTATGAAGATACTAGGTAGCATCCTACTCCAGTAAAGTTTTTGTTAGATTGCAGAACTAGAGTTTGACACACAGTGGTATCATCATGTTGATTGAAAAAACCATTTTACTTTTTTCGGTTACCATAGGAGGCTGTTCATGCATTATCTGTCCTAATACAGGGCATCATGTTGATAGACTCTTCACAAGACAGTCACAACCAGAAAATTCCTTAATTTAGAATATTGTGCTACTAGTACAAGTATCACTTATTGTAACTTGTGGAAATGAGTGTTGGCTAGTGTAACTCGTGCAAGTGAATATTGGCTAGCTAGACTCCTTAGCATGCTGCACCACTGAGCAAATCAACATTACCAGAAAAGTGAACCATTAATTAATCTCTTCTGCAACTTGGCCATGAAGCTAGATAAATCCTTATCTTTCCCATATTCTCCATGAACTTGTATCTTTTACTCTAAGGTATAGAACAAAGCAATGTGTAATAGCAAACATTCCCATCTTCATAGAATATAGAAACAATTCTCCTAGATTGATTGTTGATTCAAGGCCTGCAAAAAGATCCAAGGTATGGGAGGCTAGCAAACCAAACTATTAAATGATATAAATGGGCGCTAATAAGCGAGTCTGCAGCAAACTCCCTACCACTAACTATTGCCGAACCCAAACCGATCCACTATTGCTGGATGCTTTCCATCCCTCCCTCCCCTTCTATGCAAAGGAGTCAACTGGGATAGTTAGAGGAATAGATAAGTGATTTGAATGTCTGTTCCTGATAAACAGGAGCATAAGGAACATCAATATGAAAGCTTTGTGTTTGTCCCGGTTCATCATCAAGTTCCCCAATTATTATTAAGATAAAGGGGGAGAGACACAATCGTCATGTCATATCAGTCCCACTATTATGAATTCCAGCCCCCTAATATTAGAATACCAGTGGGGGAATAGCTCAGTTGGTCCAAAGTAGGTTCGATCTATCTCTATCTAAATAGTAAGGAAGCAAAGGAAGATAAAGTACACTATACCAGCCAGGCTGAGATCTTGTCCTGTTTTTCCCAGGTTCCTAAACGCAAATAGACAGGTGCGCTCCCCCATTTCCAGTAGTTGCCACCATAAAAGCCGAGATTGGTTCCTCCATCCCAATGACGTAGCTAGCTCCTCCACCATTTCAGAGATGAAATAATTTCCACCCCTCCTTTTTATATGGGGAGATAGGTAAGGAAGAAATGTAGTTAAATGCTACTATATCGGAGAGAAAGAATGCATACATCGGATGAACGTGGGAGGGAAGAATGCGAGTGAAGGATCATGGAGATCGATACTGTCTGTGATTCCTTTCCTCCAGTATCCAAGCAGCGAACAATAGCTCCTTGGACTTGACAACTTATATACGTAATAGTTATTGGCAAGAAAGCATTGGTTGTTAGAGGAATGTAAGGAGATTTGACTGGGGAGGCCCAGAGCATCAGCACACTTGCCAATGATAACCACAAAAACACCAGTGTTTTCAGCAGCAGTGGGAGAGAGTGCTGCTCCTAGCCGGGTCCGGCGGCAGTAAATACAACCTACCAATCTCAGAATGCTCTCTAGGGTGTCCTGCCCATAGGGATGGACATAAAGTAGGCTATCTAGCAGTAGATATTGTAACACCAATGTATTATATTATCACTATTGATAGCTTTTTGTGTGTAGATAAAATCTCCACTTGGACCTTTTGTTATTGTTGCTAAGCTAATCTAAGTTCAGTCTAATCTTCCTAATGTAGGAGCTGCAAGCTAAGTGGTTCTATTGCTTCTTCTAATATGATTAATCTAGTTAAAAGGATACGTAAAATATTTAAGGGATATCCTTCTAATGAGTAAAGAGTCTTTTACTTTTCATTAGTAGTTCTTAAGAATTCTATAAAAGGAGAGTGAATAAGATACATATTCTAGTCTTGATAGAGTTATGTTAACCCCTGGATGAGTATATATCAATGTGGAAAAAGCCAAAGTCGGGATTGAATCGGCGAGGGTCCAGAAGTTGAAAAAGTCGTTAAAAATCTGGAGTTTTTTTAAAAAGTCGGCAAAATTAAAAATACAAAAATATTCATTTTTAAAAAAATCCCCATTTTTTCAAAAAAAAAATTAAAAATCAATAAAGAAACTACCTCATTCACGATTTTTTGGAAAAAGACCCGATTTAATCTCAACTTTTTCGATTTAATCCCGACTTTTTCAACTGGGAAAAAATCAAAAAATCGGCCAATTTAATCGGCCAGCCAAAAGAATCGCATTTTGGGGATTTAATCCCAACTTTTTCCACTTTAGGTATATATTTCCCATCCCTTAATCATCCCATACACAGCATATATTTCCCATCTTTTAACCAGCAGCTAAGATAGCTTCATCAAAGCCAGCAGCAGTTCCGTTCATAGACCAATATCCAGCATAACTGCCATTGAAGCTTCTCCACCATCAGTAACATCAGAAGCAAGGGCAGCAGGTGCATAAAAGGCAAAGGTAGAGGCAGATCCACCAGCAGCACAAATAGCAGTTGACTAAGTGGATCCAGCAGAAGTAGACATTGTACCAGGATGTGCACCAGTTCAAACTTCAAAGTTCAGATATCATTGTTGAAGCAGAAGTAGATGAAGCAGTCAACTCTGGATTCTGAAAGTTTAGGTGGGTATGGGACAATAAGTTGAACCAGTACAAGCATCAATACTAGCAGTAGCAGGTACAGTTAGATATAATGACCCTGATGGATATCTAGCAGCAGATCCATACACATATCCAGCACCATCATTATTGAATTGATTTCTATATGTAATTAATGATGCTCAATGACTTGAGAAGCAAGCAGATTCTTTTTTAACTGAATGGCTGGGGAATCATGAGATATTTACGTATATAACAGAACACGAAGCATGCCTACCTGATCATGATCTCCTCTATAGATAGATAGAGATAAGAGCTAAGATATATCAATCAGGTCAAAATTATAAGTAAAGTCATGGTGCTGTTAGTAATAAAGTATACGAAGGGTAGGTTTCTTGGTTCAACCCTATTGGTAAGATATAATAGTTAGATATGTGCATTCTATGTAATAAAGGATATGATAACTATGATGACAACACATATCTAAGCAGCTATTACTCTTATTACTTGTGTTTATAGCTGTATCTTCCTAACCAATACATGATATCAGTTCTATTCCCATTCAGTAAGCTTGATACGAATAAATAAGCATGATACAGAAGCTTAACCCTATTATAGCTAGTTACATGTCACTATGAATGCCATTGATTAACTTATACAACATACAGGATAAGGTAACAGTAATGTAAACAAAATATGATAGCTTAACCAAGTGATTTGATTCATGTAATTAGATATGGTACGTGATAAGAGATAATACAGGAGCTATATCCATTGATTTTATTATATAATAATCGTGACAAGAAACAGGCAGCAAGCAGCACATACCTTAATTACACATACATTATGGATTCACTTGATATAGTAGTGTAATCAATCTCATAGCTATGTACAAGGAGGTATAACAAGAGATGTCATAGATGGAACCATATTCTATATGAATACAGTAACAACACGTACCAGTAACATTGGAGTCCACTCCATTGAATGCCATTGATTCCATCATACCAGTGTATTCATCATGAGAAATACCACCATTGATTCACTAGTTAGTATGGTTTATGTTACCCTGTTACCATTGACCTGTTGCTAGTAGTGATTTACATATGAGAGATGTGATCGAATACAGGAAAGCAAGTAACATGAAACAACAGCAATGGTCTAAGAAATGGGAATAGCACTAATAGAATGCTCAACAGACTAATCAAGTATGGCCTACAGGTATGCCTAACACTCACTATGCTTATCTCCATATTGAAGCTGAATCAAAGGGTAACAAGCTCTAAGCCAATATGGAAACATGGAAGATCAAAGGGTAACAGCTCTGTATTCACTATTACAGCTTACTTATCACATGTATCAATACATGTGGATATAGGATAGATGGATATGCTTTCATTACAGTAACTGCTTAGTTCTACTTGTGTAATGACCCCTGAGATTACACTTGGAGTATAGTATAGGTCAAATTATAGAGAATATGTAACACTTGTTACAAATGAGTACAGCTTACTGATCTCACCAGAGCTGATGTTCTATTAGTATGATTACAATTAAAGGTGGCGTTTAAATTACAGAATACAGGAAACACGGTATATGCTGAATAACAACCTTATCAAGCTCTAAGCCAATATAGAAACATGGAAGATCAAAGGGTAACAGCTCTGTATTCACTATTATAGCTTACCTTTCACATGCATCAATACAGCTAGATATAGGATAGAAGGATATGCTTTCATTACAGTAGCTGCTTAGTTCTACTTGTGTAATGACCCCTGAGATTACACTTGAGATAGTATAGGTTAAATTATAGAGAATACGTAACACTTGTTACAAATGAGTACAGCTTATTGATCTCACTAGAGCTGATGTTCTATTAGTATGATTACCATTAAAGGTGGTGTTTAAATTACAGAATACAGGAAACACAGTATATGCTGAATAACAACCTCATCAAGCTCTAAGTCAATATGGAAACATGGAAGATCAAAGGATAACTGCTCTGTATTCACTATTATAGCTTACCTTTCACATGTATCAATACAGCTGGATATAGGATAGATGGATATGCTTTCATTACAGTAACTGCTTAGTTCTACTTGTGTAATGACCCCTGAGATTACACTTATAGTATAGGTTAAATTATAGAGAATACGTAACACTTGTTACAAATGAGTACAGCTTACTGATCTCTCTAGAGCTGATGTTCTATTAGTATGATTACCATTAAAGGTGGTGTTTAAATTACAGAATACAGGAAACACAGTATACGATTACATTGAGCTATAAGCATAGATACATAGATATGAGTAATTAAGGTTGTTCATTAGTTATGGTAAGATAGAGGACCATACTTGATTAATCATTACTAGCATACAACTTCAGGTCAATATGAATTACAACTAGTATCTATTATGGAAAGATAGAGGATCCAGCTTATGACAAGCTTCAACAGTTATTACTAGTTACTTAATAGAAGCAGGTCAGTATAATAACATACGGGAATTATAGCATGTCCATTCATTATGCTTCTATAGTAACGTAGAGTTATGAGTACCTTACTATCCTTAGTAGAAGCATGTACGCATATTCAATATGTAAGCCTAGATACATGAATCATGAATACTTAGGGAAATGCTTATGTGATGCAGAGTAACCCAATACGTGTTTTTCACTAATTACAAGCAGGTTATAACTTATGACATATCAGTTATTATGGATATGACAGAGGTGTAAGTAAAACAAACAGCTGAATACTTTACAAAAGGTATGTTACAGCATTTGACAAAATTAACACATCTATACATTTTGAACAAGCTAGCTAAGCATAGTGATTACCCTTTGTTCTATATAACTAAGCATGGGTTAGAGATTATCGTTACTTTACATGATAGGCTCATGTGTTAGTAATACCATGGTAATTACAGTACCTATGTTCTTGATAAGGTGTTGATTCTAAAGCCTTAGATTTACACTGTAATAGCTGTATAGCTCATATGTTAAGTATGTGTACTTACCTATAGGTGTTGATTCTAAAGCCTTAGATTTACACTGTAATAGCTGTATAGCTCATATGTTAAGTATGTGTACTTACCTATACTAAACAGGATCTGTAAGCATAAGTAAGTCATTCCATATTAGAGATAATATAAGATTATTCATTAGGTAGAATATGGTGCTCTATTCAAAGTTGTTACTAGCTTATGACCCTGTATTAGTCTAATGGGTTTGGTTCATAGATCTTTACCATTAGTACACGACATAGCTGGAATAATGAAGTTGAATCAATTAGGCCAGTAAGCTTTACCTTGTTGAAACTTATGACTTCATGTGTTAGTAATATTATGGTAATTACAGTACCTATGTTCTTGATAAGGTGTTGATGCTAAAGCCTTAGATTTACACTGTAATACCTGTATGGCTCATATGTTAAGCATGTGTACTTACCTATATTGAACAGGATCTGTAAGCATAGGTAAGCCATTCCATATTAGAGATAATATAAGCTTATTCATTAGATAAAATATGGTTCTCTATTCAAAGCTATTACTAGCTTATGATGGGTTTGGCTCATAGATCTTTACCATCAGTGCACAACATAGCTGGAATAACTAAGTTGAATCAATTAGGCAGGTAAGCTTAACCTTGTTGAAACTTATGACTAGAGATTGGTGTATTCAATGGGTTTAGTTCAATATACTTGTACATATTATACTCATAAGCAAGAGGTTTCATGTCCTTGTTGCTTAGACATTTGGATTAGGTTAAGGTTATCGTATTTACCGTAATCATTCTTATTTAACCATACTGTTCTCGTAAGCTATAGCGATACTACTACGTTCCAAACTCATTCCTTATATAAAACATGTATTCTCCATATAGAGATTATATCATTACATATCGGTACTAATTCATTGTGATGATTGCACACACTGTTTACATGTACTGTATTGCTAGCTGCTTGTATTTGCATAATGATTCAGTACCACTAATCACCACTTCTATGATATTGATTGCTATGAAGTTTGAACTAGTGTTTACAGGATACACTATTTTGAACTATGAACCTTTTTTTATTATATAGAATGCGTGCTAGTTGTGCCTATGATATTGGAACTAATATTCCCTATTACTGATCTGATGGTATTGTATTTACATAATATGTCTGGACTCCAATGTGTATCATATCCAGTTCTATGCTATCGTTTATTCTCATAGTCAGCACAATATCTAAGACTGAGACTCAGTCATTGTCGTATACATTAGTACTATTCTCTGTAAATGAATGGGATTCTAAAAAACCTAACCACAGAAATCTACAATCCATTATCTTGACCCTGTACAGAGGGGAAACATGGAAGGAGATATGTAATCTCGAAAAGACAAGGGTTAAAATACAAAGGAAAGAGTCAGATCTTCACTTCTCAACCTAACCTTATTTATCTCTACTGTCTCTATCCTTTGTAAAACAAGTCCTGATGATGAGTCTTGGTCTAGACTCAAAACGTCGACAAAGCAAAGATGAAAACTGTGGAATATCCAAGTTCAGATTCTAAAAAACCTAACCACAGAAATCTACAATCCATTATCTTGACCCTGTACCGAGGGGAAACATGGAAGGAGATATGTAATCTCGAAAAGGCAAGGGTTAAAATACAAAGGAAAGAGTCAGATCTTCACTTCTCAACCTAACCTTATTTATCTCTACTGTCTCTATCCTTTGTAAAACAAGTCCTAATGATGAGTCTTGGTTTAGACTCGAAACATCGACAAAGCAAAGATGAAAACTGTGGAATATCCGAATTCAGATTCTAAAAAACCTAACCACAGAAATCTACAATCCATTATCTTGACCCTGTACGGAGGGGAAACATGGAAGGAGATACGTAATCTCAAAAAGACAAGGGTTAAAATACAAAGGAAAGAGTCAGATCTTCACTTCTCAACCTAACCTTATTTATCTCTACTGTCTCTATCCTTTGTAAAACAAGTCCTGATGATGAGTCTTGGTCTAGACTCGAAACGTCGACAAAGCAAAGATGAAAACTGTCGAATATCCAAGTTCAGATTCTAAAAAACCTAACCACAGAAATCTACAATCCATTATCTTGACCATGTACGGAGGGGAAACATGGAAGGAGATACGTAATCTCGAAAAGACAAGGGTTAAAAAAATATCTATACCATGTTTGTTCACTAGTTCCTAAGGATTCACCAATGACAGTAAGCTAAAATAAGGAGAACCATATGGCCTACTAGTAGTACAAACGTATATGGGAAACATACTAGTCAATGTAATGATAATTGCTAAGCTTTTAATAGCGTTGAACATGGTATCACACAAGTCATTAGCTTAATGAACATGCTTACTATAGCTATAGTGTACAGAGAATGACAACATATGGGAACAGTTCTATCATATGCTTATGTTAAAGTTTAGTTTACATAACTCTTATACCACCCTTTATACGAAACGGTAATGCTTATCCTATGCGTCTAATCAATGCTATTACTTGAACTTGTTACAGCTGATGATCAGTGTGTCCTATGTTATGAATTGAACCATGGCTAATCTGAGCTTTTTGTCCTATGTTATGATAAGCTAAGCTTAATTTATCTATCATATTATATAGAAGTAATGCACTTGTATAATCTGTGTCATACTCATTACAGCTCCAACTAAGCAGCTTAGATATGATTAGGGTAATATACAGTATCCGTAATTATTATTCAATCTACTGTGTTCCCCTATTCAACTAGTAATCCGATAGCATTATGTTAATCACAACCATTGCTCTTTGTCGAACCATGTTGATTTCCTATAAGCTATAGGGTAAGTAACTGCCTAATAACCAAACTAATCTGTAACCCTTGTTCAAACCTATGCTTTGAACTCATATGATATGAGTTATAAGTAAACACCAAATATGGAGAGCACAATGATTGCCATTATATCGATAACAGTGAGATGAAACTAAACTTATATCACGCTTTCACTCTTGTTATGTACTAGTTAAAGTGATAAAACACACTTGTTCTTTAAGCAGTTATGTAAGCTTATTCCTGTAACTAATAGTAATAGTATATCAAATACTGGTACCATACTAACTAATATGAAAATCATAGTGCTGCTTTACATGAGTATGGATATCATAAGCTTTAAGTGATCCTAGTTATAACACCATGGAGAGATATGTACATATGCATAGCAATCAATACTGTAAGCATTACTAGAAGAGTTAGTGATATCAGCTTACGTGATCTGGTACACAGTAATTACCATAATTAATCACATACCTACTTGGGTGAGACGAGATATATAGTATATACTCTTACAGTATAGGCCCTATTGCCAGCACTTCACCAATTTTCAAGTAAAAATTTTGATATTCTTCAAAATAAAAAACATTCCAACATTTCTGAGTCAAACAACCTTTCAAGTTTCAACCAATCCCTAAACAGCATCTGCTCTTTTTTTAAAGAGAATTAAGAAAATTAAAAAATACTAATAAAAAATAAAACATCCACATATGTACAGCATGACCATATATTCAATCAAGTCCTCCAATTAAAACATATGTGCAAATGGTTAAATTTCCACTTTGAGAATTCGAACCTTGAACTATAAACACTAGCAAAACATTCCATTGTCTTGTGTGTGATACTGGCACCTGGATTTGAAAGAATGGATTTTGTAATGGAAACTTGGCTTTAGGGAGCTTAAAAGAATTCTGCTAAGTTTATAGTTCAAGGAAAGTTAACTTTTTATGAATAAGTAATATGAAACACCAACAAAACATTCCATTGTCTTGTGTGTGACACTGGCACCTGGATTTGAAAGCATGGATTTTGTAATGAAAACTTGGCTTTAGGGAGCTTAAAAGAAAAGCAACGAGTATTAAAAAAAAAGATTGCCATGTAGAAAATAAGCAACATTTAGTATCTCTTGCTATATTTACTTCAGCAATTTCAAACATTAAAAACAAATATCACTTCAACCACAAACCACACTTCCGTGATCACCATAAGACATACCTCACCCAAGAACTCAACTACAAAGTCATCTTTCTCAAAGCCACACTCTTTGTTGCAAACAACTCCAAGCCCCTGACAAAGGAAATAAACATCAATCACTACTTTATATTGAATGAAACTGAGGTGGATACTTATATATAAGCTTCAAGGACTTGTTTCAGACCTTCCTATAAGCAACATATTTATCAGCGGGCTGACGGCTCTGCAAGGCCTTTAAAAGACCTTGAAAACATGTGCGCATACGACTATCACAAGCTTTTTCAGCATCTTCTATCATCCTTTCAACAACATTTTGCAGAGGATACTCCATGGGAGTATTTCCAGTGCCTGTAAAATCCCTAACTTTTTCATTTAGAGCCCGAAGAAGTACCTGCAAAGTTTCTCCCATTTAGCTCCAATGATAAAAATTTGAGTATAGAGGCAACATCAAAAAGCATAACAATTTCACATACCTCTTCAATTATGGCATGCTGCTCTTGAAGGGAGAAGTCTGACCCTTTTGGCATGGTGTCTAATAGAAGATTATGCGTATATGGATCAATGCCATAAACTTCCTGCTCTAAAACCTCATCTCCAAGTCGTTTTCTAGGTCTGTACTCTTTTAATTCTGGAATTTCAAGATGTGCAGGGTCAATTTCTCTCCTGTCTTTTGCTGCAGCCAGCTTTTTCTCATAATCCTTAGGTAAACAAACCCTCATTTTTCGGCTTACTTCGTCCTCATCTGCCACTACAACATACTCTTCAATCACCTCATATTTTCGGGTAACTGGAGGAACCAGACTTGCACTTGTCATTCTAGCCCCCCACTCACGAACACCAGACTGAGTGTCTGGCCTTAGCCCATCACCTTCCGTTGCATATTTTTGCTCACCAAAGTATCCATCTTCACCTTCAACTCCAAATTTCATATCCAGATCAGAGTCATCCATATCATTGTTATCATCTTCTTTCTCTTGAAATTCCTCCTCCAGGAAGCCTGAACTCTCTGATGTTTCAGTCTCTGAATCCGACCAGCACCTTTTCTTGTTTTTTGAAATTCTCCTGCTTTCACGGTCTGACACATCCCCCTCAATCGAAACACTACAATCACTATAAGACATGCCTCTCCTCCTCTTGGTTCTATTCGTCCTTGAGCCTATGGTCCTCGTAAGTCTCTTCTTTAGATTTAAACTCGAAGAATATAAGGCACCCTGAGATTTATCCTTTCCTGGTCTCAAGATCTCTTTTGCATGTGCTGACTTCTGACGGTGTGTGTCCACAGAAGTTAACTTTTCAAACTTCTTTTCTAGCCTGGAGATGTAACGATGAGCTGTTTTAAATATTTCCTCCGCTGCAAGATGTGCTGGACTATCTCTCTTGTGCTCCCTATTGACAGCGAGTGATAACACAATAAACAATAGAATTGTTAATAATCAATATTTTTAACCAGAAACATTTCACCTTCCAGCACAGTAGTAAAATAAATTTCCTAAAAAAATAAATAATCGGATGTAAAACAAATAAATTTATTCATACTGGAATGCTTTTCTGCAGAAGAGGAAAACATCATCCTGAAAGGACTTTAAACCCGCCCGAATATCTCCAGAATAACTCCCAGCTTTGATTTTGTCCTCAATATCTGCTGCCTGCAGAATCAAGAATGTAAAACTCAACAAAAGAGCTACTCAAAAGAGACTCTTCCAAACTAATAAAGGTAAAGATGAGAGGAATATACCTCATGCAAAAAGAAATTCTTCGTATTGACACCCATTATTTCCTTCAGTGTAGTAGTGAGATGCTTCTCAATGCTCTTATCCAATCCCCCATGATATCCAGCAGAAGACTTCGTAGAAGCCTCTCCCCTCAAACTACCATCCTCAACATGGCATTTAGCAGACCTCCCACTACTAGATATTTTGATGCGTTTGGGATAATGGGTACGCTGGTGGATAGCACTTACAGTGGCTTTACTCTCTACTTGAAAATCATCCACATCCATGGGCTCTCCTTGATCGGTGTCATGTGGAGGAGGCATAAACATATCTCTTCCTGCAGAATCATCTGACATATGAATATCCAGAGTCCTAGAAGACTTACTTGTTCCATAAACTTTGTCATTTATTTGTTTAAGGCTTTTAACTTTGCAGTGTGTCTCTTCACTTGGATCCCCGCTGCTGGTAGGACCAGAATCTGATATGGATAAACCTGCAACTAAGAGGAAGAACATTAAAAATCTGAAGAAAAAGGAACAGCAAGCAACATGTATGAGAAATATTTCAGAAAAAGAAACAGACGAAGGTGTACCTGAACGTGAAATGATGTGACTGATGCCAGGTTGACCTGTAATTGTGTTACTGGGAATTTCACCCAGCTTCACTTCTGAGGTCTGTAGGTCAACAGGTTTATCCACGTGTTTTGACATGACAGCATTATCTGCTGTGGAAGTAAGTGGTGCCAGTAAAAGGCTGGAAATTCGTGTGTCCATGGAGTTCTTTGATTGCTTAGGGGCCATCCAAGTATCCAACCCCTCCCCTATAGCTGCTGAAAAATCCCTACTCTTATAAAATTTCATTACATGTTCATGTAACTTCCCTCTTGCATATGCCACAAACTGAGGATACAATGTATGGAAACAATTATCAGACTGGCTTGTTGAAGAATCCTCATGCTTAGACTGTTCTGAAATCCTACAAACAGGATTAGCGGTGCCGGGAGGTTGGAACGAGGTATCAACAGGTAAAATTTCCTTTGAATGAAGTGTTGCAAATATGTCATGTGAAACTGGAACCCATGTATTATCAGTCTTCCTGTATACACTGCTACCTTGATGTAGGATGCCTTCAGAAACGAGCATCTGAAGCTCTGTGAATGTTAATGGACCCTTTTCATGGCCAGCACCATCACGATAATACCACTCTCCCATATGTATTTTGAGATCATTTACAGTTCTCACATGTACTGAAGAAATTCCTTGATTTGACTTGGCTGCTTCAGCTTCAGGCATAGGGGGCATGCCTGGCTTATGAACCTTAGAAGGTGACACATTAATTTCCTCCACAAGATGCTCATACGTATTGCCAATTTCATGTTGATGTAATGGCTTATCTGCAACCTGTTCAAACTTCACAATAGCGTGTCCCACATAGTGGCTGTTAGTGCATAGCTCCCAAGCTGAAGGGCCAGATTCTTTCAAAACTGTTGAATTGTTCTTCAGTACAGATTTCATTTCAAACTGAGATGGCAACGCAGCTTTGCAGACATTCGAGCCTTTTGCTGCTGCAGACATCTGTGAATTTGGTTTGTTTCCTATGATACTCTTACTCAAATCCCCATTGTTTGGTTTTGCTGTTTTCAACCCATCATAGCCACAAATAATGACAGCAGATCCCCTTGGTGTTGAAACCTGAGCAATTGGAGTAGAAACTTGTGACTTTGGTGTAGAAGCGTGTGCTTTTGGTGTTGCACTTGATGCCTGACCTGCCTGCATGTGGACATCGAGAGAATTATCCATCCTATGTAAGGGATCACTTCTCTCTTCTTGCCAGCGATAAGCCCAAGCAGGCAGTTCTAGCCGCCTAAGCTGTGCTGCATAAGAAGGAGTTTCTCTACGTGGATCCAATAGTCCAGACTTCCAAATGTCACAGAGTAGAAGCCCATCATTGAGAACCACTTTTTTCCTCAAAGGCCTGCTGTCACAGACAACTACATTTTGAGCCCGTGGAAAGTTTTCCACTTCACCTATCCGCTTCCAATCACCACCTTTAGATGGCCATCTGCCACAAGTTTGAGAGGATCCTTCGTTGCCAAGGAATGTACCCATAGTAGTAGAAACATCCTTGCCATAATCAAACTCCTTGTCCATTGTTACTCCTGATGTAGTTGCCATCTTAGACACATTACACGCATTTATGAACCCCCTTCCCAGCTCCGCATCTCTCCAATGATTGCAGTACTCACCATAGCCATCTCTAAGCCCTGGAGACCCTGCACATATTGTCACATATTCAACTTCTTCACCAAGTGCCATTTCATAGCTTGAACAGTAAACTCTTACAAATCTCTTTAAGCCTCGTGCAAGGGCCACTCTACCATCAAAAGCTCACAAAATTGCCAAGAACATGCAGAACGGTTGGAATAAATAAAGAACAACAAAATGAAAAAGTAATGCATGAACTGCACCTTCCCATTCTGCTCTGTGTTCCCTGTCACAATTTACATGTCGAGCTGCATGGCATAGAGCTTCTGCAAGAATAAACGTGTGTAGGTTTGTAACATTAAAAAATGTTTCAAAAAGCTGACAAATGAAATCCCAGTGAATTGGAGAGAAATGAGAAAGAAATCAACCTGTTACAAAAAGTCAACTAAAAGCAGCATCGCAGCTAACAAATTTCCTAATATTAATCTAAAAACACTGGGGTTTATGAAATCCTACTCTGTTCTGCCCATGAAAGAGAGAAACAGATGGAGCAATACCTGAAACAATCTCATTCTCTCTGCCTGGAATCAGACGGAATCCTTGCATAAGTTTTTCTACTCTTTCTTCAATGTGAAAATCTTCAAGCCTGTCGTTATTAAAATCATCCCGCTGGACAAAAACTGTTCTATCCCGCTTTTCCATACCCCGCACATTTCTACAAGAATTTGCTGCCACCCCAGGTTTATTCATTGAAGTTTCATCAAACTCCCTAATCTGAGACTGTAAGGAGCCCTTGGAAGTAGGTAGTGATAGATTACCAAAGGGCATAGGAGACGCAGCATGCTCTACAGTTACCCATTCATTGGTTCCCTCTCGCTTGATCAAGTGATCAGATTGGAGCAGTCCATCTTCAACTAGTCTTTTCAAGTCCCCAAGTTTTGAGGGCCCTTGTTCAAATCCCAAATGATCAAGATAGAACCACCCACGGCACCTTGGTTCTTCAATGTTGCAAATTTCTTCTGGTAAAGCATTTTGTTCACTAAAGTGAGCACTGTTGCTATCCTTTTGCAATTCATTTGAAAACCTTTCGGACGGTTCTGATGGAAGAGTTTGGGAAGGTGATATACCCGGTTGAGCTTCCACGTCCTTGGACCTTGAGTCCTTTGTGATGCTAGGAAAAGATGACCTGCTATGACCACCCCCAGAGTGACTCGTAACGCGTCCCTTACAATCCTCAGAAAGGTGGTCACTCCGACCAGTCTGAGATTGTCTATAGTTTGAATGCCGGCGATTCTCTCTCCATCCAACATCCCTATGATATCGCCTATCTTCACGCGTGTGACTGGAGTGGCTGGTGTGTCTGCTGTGGCATTTTTCTCCACCACTCTTCCTGAATCCATTCCTCTCCTCGTGGGACCATCTGCGATCGTGAGAACTTCTTTCAGGATAGCCTCTGTCCACACTCCCGGACCTCCGTGAAAACCTGTCATGACTCCTAGAAGATGATAATTCAGAATGTCGTGAATAACTACCATAGTAAGTTCTGGAAGACTTATGATGAGTCGAATGCCTATCAACTGATATCCTGGGCAAAGCAGATTCGAAATGCCCCGAGCGTGAGTGTACCTCATCCAAAATCCTCCTGCTCTTCGAACCACCTCGTGCATCCAACCTATCACTCTGATTCACAAGATGTTCCTTTGCAGCATTCTTAAATGCTGCCATTCCCGATTCATCCTCCTGCACACTGCCACTGACATGCCCCTCATCTCCACCACCATGCTTATACAATCCTAGTCCTACTCCTAATTCATTGTCATCGATCCTCGAATTCCCTGCATTATCTTCAACAACATCCCACCTCGAGGATTTCTTCGGCCTATCTACATGCTCAACAGCATTAGTACAAGTAGTAGCAATAACACTAGCACTAGTATCTCGTACCTCAGATAATTCTTCTGCACTACTCCCTTCTTTGACACTTTGTGAGTTGCTAATATTCCTGTTAGTTTCTTGAAGCTCCTGTTCCGAGAACTTTGCAGAATTTGACTTTGTGTCGAATCCGTGAATGTTATTGATAGTGTTGTTCCCACAAAAGGACTCGGATTTGGAAAAATGTTCCATAACATGCAGTGACGCCATAACATGCAGTGACGCCACGCATGCAACTCCTCCATCTCCCATGGGTTATCATAAATTCCTCTCTATAGAGGAAAAGTAAGAGAAACAAAATCAACCCACTTCTGGACTGTCGATGCTCATCCTGAATTAAATATCTTTTACCTGTCACAGGAAATAATATCTTTAATCTGTCACATGAAATAAGTTTAAATTTCAAAGCAACTTGGAGAAGGGGAAAAACACTACAAAGTATAATGATATAAAGGGTTGACATTACAAAGAAAAGTAAAGAGACAGGCCTGCAGCAAACTAATAAATCCGGGGGCAACTATCCACTTATAACGGAAATTATAACAGAACGTGAAATTCAAACCATAATTTTATCTAAAACTGCAAAAGCGATGCCAAATACAGCGCTTCTACCAGCGGCAAAACCTAATTCGGACAATCAATAAAAAAAACAAACCTTGCATCACAATATTTTAGAGATACAAACATTGACAGCATTCTGAACCCTACCTAGCTAAATATACGCACAGAACGAAGGATTCTTATAAAAATCAGCAAATTCACCACGAAAAAAAGATCAGAAATCTCTAGGCCGAAATCCAGGTAAATTCAACAGAGACGCTCTAAAATTATTTCAATTCCAGTTGCGGGTTCGATTCTTACCTGAAAAGAAAACCTAAACCCAAATATCAAAATCCCCAATGGCGTCAAGGGACGGAGTGATCCGTGTTTCCAAACGGTAAAACCTCAGAGCAACGGCGCACCCTTTTCCCACTATCTTCTCGTCCCGCTGAAAGGGTGTGCAACACATACAATCGACAAAAGGGCTAAAGATCGAGGGAGCCTGAAAAGAAATGAAAGCCCTGGAAACGACACCACTTTAAAGCCTGGTTCAAACCGCGGTTACCAGACCGGGGTGAGTTGAGAACTGACCGTGAGTTGAGATCCTCCGATGGGTGAGTTGAGAACTGACCGTGAGTTGAGGTCCTTCGATGTTTATGTAGGAAAATATGTCAATGTGACGCGTAGATAAACATTTTAATTATCCATTTTAAATCGAAAAATTTACTTCACATATTTGGGAAAAACAAAAAAACAAAAATGGGAAAGACCAATTTTAAGATACGTATTCGCAATTAATATTTAGAAAATGTTTTTAAATAAAATATTTTAATTTCAATTAAATATATGGAAAATATACACATAAATAATAGAAAGTAACCAAAAAAATAAAAGATTAACATATAAAAGGTGTAATTTTTTACATATTTAATATGGAATTGATAGAGTTGATATGGTGTGTAATTTTTTTGTGTTTAATATGTGTCATTTTAAACTCTATATCTTTGAGAAAAAGTTTACATTTTTAAAGATTTTATCCATGTTAATGCATGACAAATTCAAAATTTTAAAAAAATAAATTAAACTATTGTATAAAATTATAATAACAAAATATTACGTCATTAAACTATTATAAATCTATACTTAAATCTATTTTAAATATAGAATATCAAATGTTGAGGGATCAATCCATGGAAATTATTCTTTCTTTAAATTTGTACTCTCTTAAAAAAGTTCAATTATAGAGATTTGATTATTTTTACACTTAATAGTCTATACTTAAAATAGATTTACATTGATGTTAAATTACTCATTTATTTGTGAATGATAAAATTCGTGAAATGGATCACATGGTATTTCATAAAAAAATTAGTGGCAAGTAAGACTTGTTTGAAAGTTCACCCATCTTAATACAACTATGACTAAGTGTGCTTAGTTGTAAAGTTTTTCCCATGGAAACCGTGTGCTTTGTTATAAAGTTTTTCCCATGGAAACCCTACTTTGCTTACTAAG
Source organism: Pinus taeda (assembly GCA_000404065.3). Classification (NCBI taxonomy): domain Eukaryota; kingdom Viridiplantae; phylum Streptophyta; class Pinopsida; order Pinales; family Pinaceae; genus Pinus; species Pinus taeda. The sequence goes on from APFE030873958.1 coordinate 132,722, forward strand.
TCATTTGCAAAACATTGTGAATAAGTATTTTGCATTATGAACTATTCATTGAATTTAATGATACTTGGAAATATATTGAAATTAGCAAACTAAATGGCATATCATCCATTGTCACCCTTCAAAGCTTATACCTAATAACCAGGGTTTCTCAAGAAGGTTGTCCGGGCTAGTATGAGTTTGGCACTAAGTCACCTGACACAGGGATTCGGGACACGTAGGATTCTAGATTCGTGGTGTCGGATTCGGACACGCTGACCCCCCGAAACAGGACACGTTAGGACACGTTATATATTATTTTATTATTATTATTATTATTATGATTATTATTATTATATATATATATACACATATATTAACAATTAGATATTATCATATTTCTTACACAAATTTTAATTAATGATACAAATTTATTGATTTCAAACATAGATCTTCATCTATAGTATAGCATGCATAGTACATACAAAATTCAAATAAATGTCAGTGGTACTGGTCACATAAATGATAAATCTATTAAAAAATTAAATCATGATTCATAATTCATAACTGAAAGACAACTTACAACTACAAGATAGTAAGATAAATACACTCACAATTGTAGTTTTCTCATTAAGTCATCAAATCAAAATGTGTTACATAAGTAGTGTTGGTGCAATGCCAATGGCAAATAGAAATAGAAAATATAAAACAACTACAGGTATACAAGCCACGAGGCATCAATCAGCATCAGAATCAGCATCATTGTCCCCATCATCATGGTCCCCACTGCTCTCATCTGCATCCTCCTCCTCCCTTGTATCCATAGTCGCCTCTGCATCTGCTGGTATGGAGGTTGACCCCTCTAAGTCATCAAATCTAACAGGCTCTAGCACTGGAGCATTGAGATCCATGTTGGCCAATGCCAACTCAACAGTGGTGTCCAGACCCATATCATCAGGAACAGTGTTACTTGGGAGCGGGAGCGAAAGCGGGGAGCGGGAGCGACATTTTCAAAAGCTCCTGGTTTGGTGCTCTTGATTAAATACGAGTTCCATACCCTAATACATGACAAAATTCAATGGAAACATTGCAATCCCCCAATCCTAAAATCCTAAAAAACTGACAAGTCTGTTGGATTTTGAATGAAATCTAAAATTCTACTTTCTCCATATGAAATTCAATGAGGCCGGAACCACTCTCAAACATCTTGAGTCATTTCATGGTAATATTAAAAATTTAAGTAAAAGGATGAAAATGAAGATCAAGGAGAATGTCACTTTTACTTTAAGAATTTAACATTGCCATGAATAGCATATCAATACTAGGGCCTAGACTTGATCATGAAGCTGCCAAAATGCTTGCCAAATGAAAATATGCGTGGCTGTAATGACCAAATGCGGCCTTTTCATATTCGCGCAGGTCACTTTTTGAGCCTAGCGAGTCCTGGAAAACAGGACACGATTCCCAAAATCGTGACATACTGAGAAAATCGTGACACGCAGTCGGATTCGACGTGTCAGAAAAGGACATGACGTGTCATTGGTTTTGGACATGAATCTGAACATAATCGCGTCGGACACGCTGGATTTGGGATTCGTGGGGCCTATAGAACGAATCCGGTTATCTAGCTAATATTTTATATCAGCAATAATAAATCAGCAACCAACAAAGTCAAAGCTAGTCAAAAAACCTTGGATTGACCTCTAGTCAACCTTGAAGAACTTGGTCTTCAACAACAAACTTCAGTAGCCCAAAACCGCCCTCAGTCAACAGTCAAAACAACACTCAATTATCAACAACCTGTGGTTAGCCCTAACCAGTCAACGCCGGTCAACAATTTGGTCAACACGGGTCAACGCAGCACCCAAACAACATGCGCAGGTCAATGCTTGGTCAACGCACCCTTTAACAACCTTGCACTTGGTCAACACAGCCCTATAAAAGTTAACACTGCCCAGAAAGCCAACGCTGCCCTAGAATCAGTTAACGTTGCCCTAAAACAAAAAATTCATCCTTCCTCTTGCATGTGTGAGAGAAACTGCTCCTACGCTGGCCCATGGAGATTAGGAGAGAGCAGATGAGTGTTGAGATGATGTGAAATAATGCCACAAGGTGTCTTCTATTTATATGAATCGTTGAGGTTAAGCTGGGGGTGTGCCACACACTTTATCTTGCTAGCCGACCTTGACAAATTGTTAAGTATATACAAATAAATTCATATCTCCATAAATACATGTCGGAATCGAATGATCGTTGGATCAATCCTACACCACATGATGAGAGGATTCCAAGAAAAATATCAGCCGCCATAAATAAGATGACCCACATGGAGTTTGGCTCTAGTTGCCAATTTTAACAAATAAGAGGCTTCAAAAAATTGTCGAATGTATAGATGTTACAATAGATGAAGGATTTGTCTGCCCCAGAAGAAAAATGCAAGTTAATGATGAACAACTCACTACTAAGATCAAAGAAATTGTAGGTGAAGAAGATGTTGAAATTTGGGGGCAACTAAGGGAGACATTTCTCTTAGAAACCCTAGGCCACAAGAAGATCATTTTTGAGCAATCAGTTAAAAAGGGGAAACTCTCCAAAGAAGAGAAGTCAAACTCATTAATTAAAATTTGAAATTTGAAATTTGAACTCCTATTCTATGGGTCAACTACAATTCAAATTTGACTAATGGGACAAGTCGGCTTGCCTCCAAGAGGCACCTTTTCACATTGGCAATTAAATATAAATACCCTCCAAGGCAGTGTTTTGATGAGGTACATTGGTTCGGAGCATTTTTGGATGGCTGAGGATTAGTCCAATGTTTTTCTCTTTTTCTTTATCATGGCACAGGTCTTCCGTTGGCTACAAGTCTCTGTTGGAATTTCTAAGTCTAACCTGTTAGAAACCCTTCATGTACTTTTTGATTTATTTTTTCCTACTTGTTCTGATTAATTAACAAGTTATTTACCATGTAAATATTGAAAATAAATACAAGTACATGTTCAACACATTACAGATCATGAACTGAAGGAAACAAAGCAAGCACACAAGTGACACTGTTGTTTTTGGACCAATGTCTCTAGAAAACCCAATGTGGGAAAACCGGTGTAGCTATTTGAGGGTTTTATTATTATGCAATTTTTGAATACAATCTGGGTGCCAAAACAGGCTTAGCCAACAGAGAATAATCTCGGCAGTAGTACCTCTCTACTCGAAAGCAAATATTCCGGCTGAAACCTCAGATAAACACTCCGACAGCTCCCAACTCCAATCGGCCCCACGAAAACCCCAGCGTCAGCCTCTAGGGACTGCGTCAGCCCTTTCTGGCCCAACGTCTGCCCAGTGTCACCCTGGCTCGCCCCGCGTCAGCGTCTGGAGGCACTGTGTCAGCCTTTAGAGCCTCTGCGTCACCCATGCTGGCTCTCTAAGGCACTGCGTAGCTCCTGGCTGGCTTTGCGTGAGCCTTGGCTGGCTCTGCATGAACCTCTGGCTGGCTCTGCCTCTCTCTCTCTCAACTTCTGCACTGATCCTCCTGGTACTATCTCTACATCTCTGCTTCTGTATTCACTGCCCCTCAGCTGCAAATCTGATCACTCTTTCGACTTCCTTAGCAAACCCTGCCCCAAAAAATTGAAATCTTGATCAACTCGGTGTGTTCTCCAAGTGACCCTCAAGCCCCTTCTTATACTTTTCTCGTTGACAATTCAACGGCCGAGATTAAGTCCCTAATCAACGGCTAAGATTACCTCTGGCTTGATCCATGACTTTTGGACCCTTCTAACACAGTTTTATATTAATTCACTTTAATATTTTATTTTCCTTAAGTTTAGACTTAGGGACTCCATTAAAAATATTAATTATTTCAATATCTTCCAAATTGGTTAGATTTTGCCCAAATCATTCTTGGTATTGGAGATCTCATGTGCTTTAGCCTCTCCACCAATTTTCGTGGTTAGAGCACATTCGATGCTACCCCAAATCAACACTCCCTCTTAGCGAGGACTGTGCTCTAGTAATACTTCTCATTGAGCATCACTCTGATCATTCGACATCAGTCCTTGTGCTGATGCTAGGCCTGCTGCCCAACATTCTCTGCACTTCTGCATCATGTACTGCTACCCATGGCCCTGCCACTGCCACTACTACATCTATACGACAGCTCCCTCTACATTCGTGTTGTTGCCCATGGCCCTGCCACTGCCACTGCTGCATTTGCACTGCAACCCCTTTCATCACGCTGCATCGTGCTGCCCATAGCTCTGCCACTACTAATTGCTATACTACAACTTAGTTACTGAGAAGTAAGTAACTTATCTCTCAACTTTGACATCTTTGTCAGGCTAGAAACACTCCCGATGCTGAAGCTCCCTCTGTCACTGACAAGTGCTCCCTCTCTGACCTCTGTGCTGCTGCAACAACTCTGTGCATCTCGCATTATTGCCTCAAGCTGTCTTGGGACTCCTGCAATGTAGCTCCCTCTGTCGCTCTATCCGCATCCGTTTCTATCGATATCCACCCGTACTGCTACTCCTCTTCGGGGCTCCCGTAGCCAGGTATAATCCAAGAGGTTGGGTTGCCTTGCCCAGTATGCTTTGGACAAACACCTCCCAGTCTTCTGAGACTACGTCCAGGGCTGTTCTCACCATCAATTCTTGATCCGGCGTAGCCCATCTGGAAGTTAGTTGATCCCGGATCTCCTTCAATCGACCGAGGAAGGTGTCGATCTGTTCTCCCTTTTGCATCTGGTATGACTGCTGCTGATTTTCTAGTAGCATATTCCTCTGCACGGAAGTATGCTGATACAACTTCTTTAGGGCCTCCCACATCTCATTTGTCGTATTCTTCTCGGCAATGTGTGGTACTACATGGTCCTTGACCCCATCAAGGATGTTGCTCTTGGCCCTCACCATTGCATCCTTGTACTTATCGTTATTAGCCAGGTCAACTGGGACCACTATTGTCCTCAAGGCGAAGTGCTTGAGACGGTTCCTGTCTAGAATGGATAAGATTCCGGCCTTCTAGACTACGAAGTTTGAGGCTTTGTCCAGTCTGTCCTAGTCTCTTACCTCGTTCACTGCCATCTCGATGCTCCTCTACTTCCCTTTTGGAAGTTCTCGGTCTCACTCCCTCTGAGCCTCGATTTCCTTCCTAGAAACCCCTCTTCCAATGTCGAGATGCCCCCACTCCGATCCTTAGTGCTGCTGCACCACTGATCTGGATTTCTTGGCTAGAAATCCTCGATAACAACTCCCTCCTCCTTGGTCTTTCCGTGTTAGGTACTGTTCTGACTACAGTACCCCACCAGCTTCACTCTGCAACTTACCCACAACCTCTGAAGCCCCAACAAACTGAAGGTTAGAGCTTCTAGGCTCTACGCAATCCCAACACCAACAAAATCCGCACCTCCTAGCCACGGGCGTTAATCCTTCCTGACTGAGAAAGATGATTGGGCACTGTGTAGGTCGAGTCTGCTCCTCTCTGCCACTGCGCTGATCCTCTTCCCGACTCAAACTTGATGACGCAGACACTGCAACACCCCTTCCTTGCTGCTTCTCTACTAGGAACAACTTCTGTTACTCATGACAACTATTTTTTGCTGCTGCTGCTTTGCTTGGCTGATGTCCTCAGTTCTCCTCTGATCTGCAACCACGCTCCGATACCATGTTGGAATTTCTATGTCTAACCCGTTAGAAACCCTTCATGTACTTTCTGATTTATTTTTACCTACTTGTTCGGATTAATTAACAAGTTATTTACCATGTAAATACTGAAAATAAATACAAGTACATGCTCAACACATTACAGATCATGAATTGAAGGAAACAAAGGAAGCACACAAGTGACACTGTTTTTTTTGGACGAATGTTCCCGGAACAACCCAATGCGGGAAAACCAGTTCAACTATCCTGAGGGTTTTATTATTATGCAGTTTCTGAATACAATCTAGGTGCCAAAACCGGCTCGGCCAATAGAGAATAATCTTGGCAGTAGTACCTCTCTACTCGAAAGTAGATATTTCGGCTGAAACCCTGGATAACCACTTCGACAGCTCTTAGCTCCAATCTGCCCCACAAAAACCCCATCGTCAGCCTCTAGGGACTGTGTCAGCCCTTTCTGGCCCCATGTCTGGACAACGTCACGCTAGCTCGCACCGCATTAGCCCTTAGAGCCTCTACGCTGGCTCTCTGAGGCACTGCGCAGCTCCTGGCTGGCTTTGCGTGAACCTCTAGCTGGCTTTGCGTCCCTCTTGCCTGGCTTCTGCACTGATCTTCTCGGTACTATCTCTGCCTCTCTGCTTCTGTATTCATTGCCCCTCAGTTGCAACTCTGATCACTCTTTCGACTTCCTCAGCAAACCCTGCCCCAGAAAATCGAAATCTTGATCAACTCGGTGTGTTCTCCAAGTGACCCTCAAGCCTCCTCTTATACTTTTCTCGTTGACAATTCAATGGCCAAGATTAAGTCCCTAATCAATGGCTAAGATTAACTCTGGCTTGATCCATGACTTTTGGACCCTTCTAACACAATTTTATATTAATTCACATTAATATTTTTTTTTCCCTAAGTTTAGACTTAGGGACTTCATTAAAAATATTATTTATTTTAATATCTTCCAAACTGGTTAGATTTTGCCCAAACCATTTCTGGGTATTGGAGATCTCATGTGCTTTAGCCTCCACCAATTTTCCTGGCTAGAGCACATCCGATGCTACCCCAAATCAACAGTCTCTCACATACTCCTCAGGACACTCACATTTGTCAACAAGACTTATCTCGCATGGCTATATTCACAACCTACAGGATCTCTCTTGCAGAAGTTACATGGCTACTGTCATGATGTCTATCTGGCTATATGACACATAACATTCTTATCAATTGACATGACTGTATGGCACTCGATTGTGCTCTTTGTCTCACAATAATGGCATATACAATCACTGTATTGATTTAGGGATCTCACTCATATCAATCAATGCAATGATTCTGGGATCTCACATATGGTAATGGCATTACAAGACTTATGTTACGTTGATACGATCTCGATAATACTTATATATTTTGCGACTTGTACATCTGTTTGATGGTCCACATCTCACATTGACAAGTTTCTCTCCTTTGTCTCACATTTAATTGATGTTCACAGAGTTGTTGACTCGATGGTCCACACCAAGATCGTTAACAGTACCTGGTTTATATGGCTCGGATGGCTTGTCGCAATATGGCTCGGTTGGTATGGTTTCTCTCTGTTTATGGCATCATAATTCAATCCTGGAATTAGGGTTATCTTATGGCATCACACAGTTTCATTGCTTACGACACGATTATTTTATTCCATTGTAGTCTCATTATTTATGTCATCACACAAATCTCATTGCATCTATATATATCATCCTCTGCTTAAGCATAGAATCACTGGGATTGAATTTATGTTGCAGTCCAGGCATCACATATATGTTAGAGTTCTTGGCATCACATATATCTTTAGTCTTGGTACCACATTTATATTACAAACTAGGCATCACACACACACACACACACACACACACACAGAGATATATATATACATATATCTTCAATTCTTGGCATCACACAATTATGGTTCCTCTTTATATGTAGTCTTGGCTTTGCATTATTTTAATTTCTCAATGTATGGAAGGACTCACGCTTTATGTCTATAGTCGTGTCTTTGCTCTGGTTTATTGATTGGTGTCGACACTACTGCATATATTGTCCTTGGTAGTGGTATACATGTAAGTCTCTGCACTTTGGTATATGCCAGTCGCAACATAATTTCATATCATTAACATCTGATTCATGTATAGCATTGTTGAAGTTAAGAGAGGAGATAACATTTACGTGTTGTAACCCTATGCCAAGTACAACAGGCTATTGATGATAATATTATGTACCTACATTATCAATTAATCTTGTTCACATACGAAGTTGTGAACAAGACACATATATGGCCTAGGCAACCCGTTGATATTTGCATTTTATATCTCAGTGGAACAATTGACGAAATCTAATAGAAGAAGAATAATTGATTAAACTTGCAAAAACAAGATTTGCAAGTTATTACCTCACATTTAGGCGGCTATGGAAGGTGAGACAAGCTTTAACTAATATGGTGACCTTTGAATCATGGGAGGAAATTAACACTGATAGAGATGTTGCTAATGTAGCCAAGGACACTATTCTTGACGTGTTCTTTTGGTCACAGGTTAAATATGTTTTGCAAATCACCAAAGCAATTTATTACATGATCAAGTTTTCAGATTCAGATCGGCGAATAATTGGGGAGGTGTATGAGCAAATGGATAGCATGTTGGGGTAGATTAAAGACATTGTTGAGCCTAGAGATATCACATTTTACAATTATATTTGTGCAGAGGTGCAAAACTGATGGGAAATGCTTAATGTTCAATTGCATGCAATAGCATATGTTTTGACACCTAAATACTATCATCCATCATGGCTTTCAACACTAGCACCCGGGGGGGGGGAGGGGGGGAGCAATGGAAAACCACACCTAGATCCAGAGTTTCTAGAAAAATATATGATTGCATTGGATAAAATAGTCCCTGATGAGGAGGAGGCTTGCATGGTACAGAAACAGTTAAGCAACTATAGGCTTAGCACTAGTCCATTTGGGAGGATGCTTGCAATTAGAGATTGGGAGAGTTTTTCTTCTCTTGAGTGGTGGAACATGCATGGAGGTGCTATTCCACTTCTACAAACGTTGGCATTGCGGGTGCTATCACAGGTGGTAAACACTTCTTCTGCAGAGAGGTGTTGGAGCTCTTATTCTTTCATCCATAAAGTTAAAAGGAACAAGTTGAGTTTAGACCGGGTAGAGAGATTGGTTTATGTTCATTACAAATTGTGATTGTTGTCCCATTATTGTGTTGATGCAAAGACTAATAAAGACCTTAAGTTTTGGGAGAGGAATCCAGAGGAGCCCAATTTGGAGGATGGAGTGTTGCAATTAGAGCAATTAGAGGATGCTCTTATCCAGGTATGTCCATTGTGGTATGAATTTCAAAATTCAGTGAATAAGTGGTGTGTCCATTGAATTCAAATGTGTCAATTTTTCGTATAAAACATTTCTCTAATTCCTGTTTTTAGTATTTTTTGTTAACTAGTGGTTGTTTTTGGTATGAATTTTTTTGAGCGATTCCAGGATGATGATGATCGAGTTGAGTTGCCACCCCCGTCTGGTCCCTTGGTTCCTAGGTTCCATGGTTCAACACCAACAATAGGGGCTTTGTCTTCAGTAGTTTCAGTGCCACAACTTCCACAGGCACCATCTTCTTCATTGCCACCATGTAGAGGCCCACTGTCACGAACTCTTTGTGGTGGAAGAAGGGGAGATTAGTAGATATATTCACAATTTACTACTTTTGTCATAGATTAATCATTAGACTTGTAGGCTTGTTGTGAATTTGAACCTTTTTGTCTTGGTGGTGGCCAAGTGGCCTATTTTGTAAACATTATTATTTGAATTTTGGACATGACTAATGTTGACAGTTGCTCAATTGCTAGATAATATGCTTTATGTTTTATGTTTTATAATATGCTTAAAAATTTGATGTATATTTGTAGTTGCTAGAATATAGATGGTTGATGCTCGAATAATTAATCATTGATGTACAATGGAATCATGGATGCCATATTTCTCTTCATTTATGTAAAAATATGCATGTTTTCATGTCTTCTACCACTAATTTGGTTATTGTGATGTTTGTTTTGAATATAAATGCAAAAAATAAATAAATATATATAAGACACTTCTGAGATGCTTCGCTTCCTAGATTTGTAGAAAATGACGCTTTTGCGTTCCTGCTTCCAAAAAACATCCCCGTTTCGTCCCCGCTTCATGCAACGTTAACTGGAAGGCTAGGGGACGCGTTGGATCTTATGCAGGATTGTAGATTGTCTCTATTTTTGGTTTGGTCTCTCTAGACGGGGTCCTAACCCTCTAGAGGGCTACATTGGCACATGTAGGGTGTGCGTAGAGTGCCATGGGCCTCCACAGCATCAGGCAACACTCCATGGATCCCTAGAGATGTTCAAAGATTGTTTGGGATTCACCTGTTGGACAAGTAAGATGCACCTGGTTCACCATGCCTGGCCGGCCCCACAATTGTACCATGCACTTGGCAGATGACCCAATACTTGTATGTTGATGTGGCATCACTTACACCATCATTTGAACCCTTATAGATGGTCTACATGCATCTTCTATGTACTTGGAGACCCATGAAGTTACTTGTGTGCCCTCATATCCATTGGGAGCACCACATGTTTATTATTTGGAGAACAAGGGGCCAACCCCTTGTCCACTACTTTTGGGATTCCTATTCATCATTGTGGCACATATGGACTTCATTAAGCTTCTTAGAAGGCCCAATGACATGTATTATTGATCATTGGACCTCTTGAGAGGCTTATTCTTTTGTTTATGAGCTAGTTTGTTGGGCTTGTTGCCAAAAGCTAGTTATTTTGCACATTATTTTATTATAGGGGCTAATGTAGGCCTAATTAGCTAATTCGAACTCATTAGAAGTGTATAAATACAATTGATGTGAATTCATTTTAACATCATCACTTGGATTGGACATGTATCTGTCTTGAGAATTTCGCTATCCTTCTTGGAGGACGAATTTTGGAGCATGGAATGAATTTTGATGTTTGGATTATTTTCTCGTCTTGGAGCTTCTTGATTGACACATTCTTGATGGTTGGATATAATCTTAATACATGTAAGTACAATTTAATGCTATTTTTTTTTCTATTTTTGTCACGTACATTGTTGCTGGGATTTCGCTATACTAGAGCCAACTTACTGCATCCATTTATGCGAAGTTGTAGAAATTCGGTTTCTAGATAGTGATGCTTGGGCCATGTATTATAACGAATGTTCCTAGAGATAGTCATTGAAATTCATCTTGATAAGCCATCAATCTTGCAAAACAAAGTATAAAGTTCTTGAAGCTGCTTTTGCTGATGCCCTAATGCTATGCGAAGTTGTCTTTGGGGCCTCCTTGACATTGAAACTTCAATGTCCAGAGTCATAATTACTCTCGACTCCAAATCTCCCCAAATGATTAGGCATTGGTCCACCATAAGGTGATCACCTTAAACCTATTTTCCTTCTCTCCTCTCATCTTCTCTAGGTCTAGTCCTCTAGGTCACCTAGGGCATCAATTATCTCACAATCTAGCCATTCAAATACTTCTAATTTTGGTCCGCAACTGCGCTGGTGTGTCCTCAAGAAGCCCTCCAAATTTCATGAGATTTCGATGGTGGGATCTTGAGATCCTTGCATTGCCTTTCATTGAAAATTCATTCCTTGATCCCTTTCCCCTCACTAATTAGGTCAAGCATATCATTGGTTGCTAAATCCTATCCCCTTGACCTAACCTCGGGTCCACTTGATCCTGTGTGGTCCCATGCACTACCAAGGTTAATTCTTCAAAGATCACCTAGAACCCAAGTTTCCACAAGAATTCTAGGGCTTAGAGATTTCCTTTATAAGACATATACTCAAAACATAACCCTTGAAATTCTCCTGAAGCCCTTCCTTGAGAGCCTTCCATTTTGTCTTCTAAGACAAGCAAGTCACATATTTGAGCCTCTCTTGTGAATAGGTTTCCAGGACCACCTCTTGCCCTATTATTGGTCAATCTATTTCGTGATCCTTATCATAATGGGTCTCCCATCGATGAAAGTCTATGAAGGGTAGGGAGCCTTGGCCGAGGTGACAATGGGCTATCGCTCCATTGTTGCCCTTAGCTTGGTAGTAGCCCTTCAAGGATCCCCTTTTAGGACCCTTGCTAGTTTGAGCGATAACAGGTACTAGTGCTTGCCCTGTGGAGATCTCGATATTCATTTTGGGTTATTTGTTTTGTTCTGGTACAAGAAATCAAGGAGATATGGATTTATTTTGTTTGTTTTGTTCTGGCACAGGAAATCATGGAGAATGAGTGAGTAATCTGCCATTAGGTCTAATCTTGTTGCAATGGTTATATGATGACATGATTTGAAGTGCATGGAATTTTTTACATGTTTTGAGTTTATTCTGAAGCTTTTGCATTTTTTTGAAAGCTTTTGGTTATACTGCTGAAGTTGATGCATTGACTTATTTATATTTTCTAAGATCTATATGCTATTTTTGTTCATTAATATTGTGTACGTAAGTAGATCTTCTTCTGAACAGTGGCATATACTATTTGAGTAAATGAACCTTGATTAATATTGTTGCTTGTTGTTAGTTCGTATAAATTTGGTCATTACTGCTAGTTGATTGATGTATGTTAGGGCTTGTTGAAGTCACTGTAATGCATGGGATGTTGCCAGGGTTTGGTGAAAAGCATGAGAGTAATGACTTGAGATCTGTACATTGTTGTTATGCATTAGAAGTGCGTATATATGTGGATCTCTTTAACATCAATCACACATATATTTTGATTTGATTCTAATAAGAGATTTATTGAAGAGTTTTTGGGTTTGATGGTTTACTGAGTATATTTGGTCAGTGATTTGTTGGAGAGAGGTTATGGTATCTTGGTTTCAGCATATTGTTGGTTGTGGGTCGAGTTTGAAAATTGGATGAAGCATGGCCTACAAGATTGGACTTGTGTTAGGTGGATCCAGTGTGAAATTTTTTGAGTACAATCTGGATGTTGAAAATTGGCAATCCTACAGAGAAAAATACTGGAAATTTTTTTCTAAGGGAAATTACCCTCACTCTGGGCAATCCCGGCACTTGACCACCCTTGAAAAGCTAGTCGTCCAACTGCCTGCGTAGGCTCTGTGTCACCCTGATGTTGTTTGCCATATGTGCTGCTTGAATTGACTGCCAATCTAGCCGTCTTGCCTGCTGTTGACTGGGAAAACGCTTCTTCGGTACTTTGGAACCCCTTTCTGGCCTCTAGAACTAAAAATGTCTTCTTCATTTAGTAAATATTCTGCGCTACCTCTGCGTAGCATCTTGGAGAAATTTCGGCCTCTCTGCAATGTACTCACCGGATCTGGAAAAATCTTCCTTGACTTCATTGTCCCTGCCGCTCTCTGTCTCCGCTTCCGTTCTGAAGCTCTAACTCTTCTAGCTACTTTCTCTGGAAAATCGAATTCACCAACAAAATTGATCTCTGTGTGTGTTTGTTCTCCATCTAACCATCGAGTTCTTATAATCTTTTGTTGGGACTCCAACGACCAAGATTAAAACTTAATCAAGGGCTAAGATCATATCAGAGTCGATCAGTGTGAGTTTCTAGATGATTCACACCTTATCTCAATTAATTTTGATTCATTAACCCCTTTTCCTAAGTTTAAACTTAAGATATATTAAAAAATGGCTAATAATCTAATTGAGACACTTCTAGATGGAATCTCTATAAACGATTTCTGGCTTATGGAGAACTCATTTGTTTAATCCTTTCGACAAAGTTTTGAGACTAGAACACATCCGATGCTACAAAAACTAATTGGCCACTAATGAATAGTCCGCCTACCTAGATTGACATAATTTGAATGTCAGGTGGACATATCGAGTCTTGTGTGGTTTAGACAGGAGTGCAACAATTGACTGTCATTATGGATGAATGGGATTAAAAATACGATGAGTTCTGGATTGATTGCTCATAATCTTAATGTTTGTTTTTGTTGCTGATCTGGTCATTGGACCTGCCTTATATGCGATCTTAGACAATCTTTGCAGCTTGCGCATTTTACTCTGGACATATTTATATATATCTATAAACTCTGCAATGTTATTTGAGCTCTGCAAAATTATTCGAGTTGTGCAAACTCTGTGGTACTATACGAGCTCTATGGTTGACATCTCATTTTTGTGGATGCTTTGATCTTGCTTACTTACTATTTGGGATTGTAGCCAAATTTTTGTTCAGAGGGTCTTCGAATGAAGGATTGGGTTGATTGACATATTAATTGAATGATCAATCTCTATCAAATGTATCTGGCAACACTATTGAGAGCTTGCGTCTGGCATAGGAAGAATTCAATTCACTAGATCCTTACACTGACAATTTGCTGAAGATATTAAAGCCAGATAGACAACTTATTATGTAGAGCCAGATCTCATACCATGTCTATAAAGTCCATTGTTTGACAAGATAAGTATGTTGTTGAAGCAATAATAAGCTGAGAACCAGTATGATATAATGAAGACTAGTAAGAAACAACAGGCCGAGTAACAGTCAATGAAGTGTGTAACGAAACAGATAATAAAGCTTGTGTGAGTCATGATGATAATGAATATCTCTGCCAGATTTTATTGCTGTTTGGATTGGTAGTTGGGCATCCATAGATGTACTCAGATTTCACTGGTGCATAATAAAATAAAACCCTCAGCTGTTGCACCGATTTTCCCACACTGGGTTTTTCCAGGTACATTTGTCCAAAAATAATGGTGTCCTATGTATTTGTATTTCCTTGCTTAGTTTCCATGTTTTAGAATTATATTTAATTTGGTGTAGGCTGCTTCAGTGATTTATGTCAATGTTTTAAGAAGAAATCTAAAATAAGTTTGTAATGTAATTTACGATCTAGGTGAAGTAGATTCAGTTGGTTGCAGTAGGATTCCTGAGATTGTTAGATCTAGGAATTTTCACATGGTATCATAGTTGTTGATGTGAAACAGGAAGAGAAGATCTAGCACTAAAGCAAGGGCCAACTTGCTGCAGCAAGCAACAGTTTGAATCCCTTGAGGGATTAAACAGTTCTAGCCAGGATCGTGATATTTTCGGGGTTGTGTCTCTCTGAGTGAGTCGACAGAAAGGTAAGACTGCCAGATCGAGAATTTGCCAAGGCAGAGGCAACCACGCAGAGCATGAGCGCAAAGCTCGAGGGACGCAGTTTTTTGCAAGCTGAGTGCTGGGCAGAAAAACCATTGGAAGAAGGAAGCAGTTCACATAGTGAGGGAATACTTCCTCAGTGATTTCTTGCCGAGGAAATCAGTGTTTCTCATTTGCTGAGGAGGAGAGGAGCAACAGGCTTACCAGCTCCATCAGGGAGTGCGTAAGCCAGCCTAGAAGCTATGCAGTCAGGAGAAAGAGAGGGTTGTTTGACAGTTTTCGGAGGATATGGCAACCAGTGGCTTGAGGGATTAGGAGAGGTTGGATAGAGCTTCTGTGAAAATTTTATCACTGCAGCAACTGATTTACTTTTCCTAGTTATTCTACAATAAGTTATTCATGAAATTACTTCAATAAACATTAAAATAAATATTGCTGTAGATATCACACCGTAATACACAAACAAACATATGCACAAGAATCAACACATTGACACAGTTATTTTGGACAACAGTCCTCGGAAAAACCCAATGCGGGAAAACCAGTGCAGCAAGGGAGGTTTTTATTATTCAACAGTTCTTCAGTATAACAGGGTGCCAAACTGGCTTACCCACAGAGAGAAATAATTCTCCAGCACTTCTCCCAATCCTAGCGTCAGCCCTGGGCCTCTTTGCGTCACCCACGCAGGCCCAACTAGTGACTGCACAGTCTTCTGCTGCCTCTACGTCTGCCTGAAAAGCCCCGCGTTTGCCTCTCCTGCCTCAACGTTGATCTTCAGCAATTGATTCCATCTCTCTTCTCCGTACTTGCTCCCTCTTGACTACTCACTAGACCACTGGTTCAATTTCTCTGCTAACCCCGCTCCAGAAATTGAACTGACTGGTCTCCCTTAGTGTGTCCTCCAAGTGACCCTCAAGCCTCCTCTTATACTTTTCTCGTTGACACATCAACGGTCGAGATTAAGTCCCTAATCAACGGCTAAAATTAGATTTGGCTTGATCTAGGACTTTTGGACCATTCTAACACAATTTTATATTAATTCACATTAATATTTTATTTTCCCTAAGTTTAGACTTAGGGACTCCATTAAAAATATTAATTATTTTAATGTCTCCCAAATTGTTTACCATGTAGGAATTTACAGGGTAAGTTCCTCAGACAGAATACCAAAGGACACCGCTCACAAACAGATCACAGATCAATACACTAGTATTCTTGACTATTTCCTATGTGTGGGAATATCCTAAGATTTAGAATCTGCCCAAACCCTTTCTGGGTATTGGAGATCTCATGTGCGTTAGCCTCTCCACCAATTTTCGTGGCTAGAGCACATCCGATGCTACCCCAAATCAACACTCCCTGTTAGCGAGGACTGTACTCTAGTAATACTCCTCACTGAGCATCACTTTGATCATCAGACATCGGTCCCTGTGCTAATGCTAGGCCTGCTGCCCAACATCCTCTGCATCGCTGCATCTTGTACTTCTACCCATGGTGCTGCCATTGCCACTGCTACATCCGTATTGCAACTCCCTCTGCATCTGTACTATTGTTGGTCCTTTCTCTCAACACTGCATCCGCACTGCAACTCCCTTTGCATTCGTGCTGTTATTACTCCCATTTCTGCTACTTACATGGGTTCTTTACCATCCCCATCTTTTCCCTGAAGTAGTCAAACTTAGTCTTTCCAAGGGCCTTGGTGAGGATGTCCGCCACTTGTTCTCTTGTAGGAGTGTAGCTCAATTGTACAACTCCTCGTTGGACACAGTCCTTGACAAAGTGACACCAGACATCAATATGCTTCGACCTATCATGAAACACTGGATTCTCAGAGAGCTTGATGCAACTTTGATTGTCGCACATGATTCTAGTCGCCTCCACATTCCTTCTGAATAGGTTCACAAGCGATTTTCTAAGACATATGACCTCACACAAAGCTGTGCTTGCCACCATATATTCTGCCTCAGATGAGCTCAGAGCCACGAACTTCTGTTTCCTACTGCACCAGGAGGTCATTCCCGATCCAATGATGAAACAATACTCAGAGGTACTTTTTTGATCCATTGAACTTCCTGTCCAATCTGCATAAGTAAATCCACTCAATTTGATATCTTTACTCCTAGTTTACAAGAGTCCATAATCGACTATTCCTTGTAAGTACCTGAGAACATGTTTGGCTGCTGTCCAGTGCGCCCTCTTCGATTCTACCATGAACTCACTGAGGGAGTTGACATCGTAGCAAATGTCTGGCTTGGTATTGACCAAATACATCAGGGACCCTATGAGCCGCCCGTATAGTGTGGGATCGACATCCTTGTCTTCTGATGCATCAATCTTCTTCCAGTTGGTGATCATTGGCATAGCCATAGGTCTACAATCCTCTCCCGAATCTTTTCAGGATTTCTGTAGCATACCTCTCTTGCCCAAGGAAGATTTCTCCCTTCTGCTGCCAAACTTCCAACCCTAGGAAGTTGTGCATTCGTCCCAAATCCTTCATAACAAATTATGTGGCTAGATTCTTCTTGCAGTCCCCAATGAGTCTGGATGATCCTGTCAGAAAGAGATCATCCACATACAATACTAAGATTAGCGGCTCGTTATCTACAACCAGATAGTAGAGATTCGGATCCGTGTCACTCTTAGCAATCCCCATCTTCTGCAAGTAGCCATTTATTCGACCATGCCATGCTCTCGGTGCCTGTTTCAGCCCATACAAGGCTTTCTTCAATCTGCATACATGAAACTTCTTCTCATGAGTTTCAAAGCCCTCTGGTTGTTCAATGTATAGCTCCTCTTCTATTACCCTGTTCAGAAATGCCATTTTGACATCCATCTGATGAATCTCCCATCCCATCTGGGCTGCAAGAGATATCACAGTTCTAATAGATGTATACCTGGCTACCTGGGCGAAGGTCTCCTCATAGTCAATCCTTCCTTTTGAGCATACTCAGCCACAAACCTGGTCTTGTATTTCTCAACACTGCCGTCTGCAACGTATTTGATCTTATAGATCCATCTTGAACCTACCACTGATCTGTCTTGAGGCCTTGGCACCACCTCCCAGACATCATTTACCATTATGGAGTTGTATTCCTTCAACATCGCATCAAGCCAAACCTAATGTTGAGCTGCCTTGTTGATACTGGCAGGGTCTCCATCCTGAGCTACTAATGCCTGATATCTATCTGGCTGTTTTTGCTCCCTCTTATTGTTTCTTGGTGCACCGATGAAGTCCTCTGCATCTCGCTGAATCTGACGAAGTTCCTTGCTAGTTCTTCCTCTGCCAGCAGCTGCTTCTGTTCACTCCTCCTTCTCATCTTGAGAATCTTCCTGTCTTGTAGAAGAATTCTTTACTTCTGTTGGTTGAAGAGCCTTAACCAATGACTCCTCTTTCGACTGCTCCTCGGAAGGCATCTCGCGAGATCTTTTGAAAGCCCTGTCCTCCATGAACTTTACATCTTGTCGTACTGCTACCTTCCTGCTCCTTGGAAGATAGATTCTGTATGCCTTAACGTTCTCGCTATATCCCACTAGATATCCCTTTTCCACAGTCTGATCCAGCTTTTTCCACTTTTCTTCGGGTATGAGGCAATATGCTAAATTCCCAAATATTATGAAATGACTGAGTTTAGGTGTCTTCCCTGTGAAGACTTTCTCTGGAGTAATCTTGCTCAATGCCCGATGAGGAGTCCTATTCTCAACATAGACTGCTATGTTGCATGCTTCCGCCCACAGGAATTTTGGCATATCTTGATCATACATCATGGCCCTAGCTGTTTCAACTTTCTACAATAGTCATGTTCTTTCTATCTGCTACCCCATTTTGCTCTGAATTGTAGGGAGCTGTCCACTATCTTCTGATGCCCTCCTTAGTGCAAAAGTTAGTGAAGTCTTTATCGACATATTCTCCACCATTATTTGAGCACAAAACTTCTATTTTCTACGCAGTCAGGTTCTCCACCAGAGCCTTGAACTCCTTGAATCAACATAAAACCTCATCCTTGGTTTTCAAAAAATAAATCCAAGTTTTCCTCGAGTGGTCATTAATGAAGGTAAGGAAATACTCGGCACCACTGAGAGCTTTGACGGACATAGGTCCATAGATATCTGAGTGTATCAATCCTAGTACACTCTTGGCCCTATGTTTGCTCCTAGGAAACGCTGCCTTGGCATACCTTCCTAGAGCACATCCCCTGCATACATCATCTCATTCTGTACTCAGATTTGGAACTCCTGTTACAGTGCTCCTGAGAATTCTCAGAGCTCCATGGTGCAAGTGACCCATCTGTGCCATAGTTCATTCAAGTCCTTGTTTCCATGCCTGCCTATTAGTGCCATTGGTGATTCTAGTTGTAATCTATACAACCGATTACTTTTGATCCCGATCTGCACTTTATTTTTCCAGCTTGGGTGTTTGACGTATACCTTCTCCTTGATGAAGTAGACGTCATAGCCCTTGCCTTGTAGTTGTGATACAGAAAGTAAGTTCATCTCCAATCCTGGTACATGCAACACATTTATAGCACGGAACCGTTCTCCCGATTCTGTCTGAAAGACTATGGTACCTTTCCCTATTGGAGTACACTTTGCCTTGTTCCCTATGGTGATCTGAAAGTTCATCTTCTCTTCTCGATATTCTAAGAAACACTCCCTGATTCCTGTCATATGCCACGAGGCTCCACTATCTATATACCATACTTCTAATGATGCAGCACTAGTCATACACGCCATTTCTTCTTCCAGCCTGGAAGCTAACATAGAGAAATCAACATCTTGTGCAATCTTCTGAAAATCTGTGTGAGTCCCCTGACGTGGATGCCTGTGCATCGTGGTCTCGACTGTTATATATTTGATTTGAAAATATTTGAAAATAATACCAGTATACCCAATAACTGTAAATAATCACAAAAAATAACAAGATCTAAATATAGAAATGCTTCACTTTATTAATATCAAACCCTTAAGGTAGGGCAACACCATACATTCACTCCTTAAGGAAGGAGAACACTCCACAAGCCATATGCCTATTCATACAATATTCCTTGATATCTCTCAATGTGGAGTCTCTAGCCTCTATATAAGCCTCATACATACAATACCATGGGTTATTACCATGGTTCCCTCAATACCATCCATTTAATACCATTGGCCCATTACATTATTACTAACTACTTGTGGTCCCTTACATGATATGGGTTAACCACCTTATTTATTACTATGGCCCATCCCATTATTACATTATTCACTTGGGTGCATTATTACATTATTATCCCTCCTAGGTATATTACATTCCACCCCCCTTAACATGTTTCGTCCTCGAAACATGGGAAGAACACAAATAATAAGATCTACTCAAAAGAATAGTCCACTGGTACCATGCATGTGCATCTAGCCATCCAAGAGAAAGGTGAACCCTCAATCTCGTTGGTGCCTCACTCGCTTGAGATGGAAGTTGACTGTGGCAACTCTTCTGTGTTGATGTGTAGTAGGTGGATCTTCGCCAATGTGGAAAAAGTCGAAGTCGGGATTAAATCGGCAAGGGTCCAAAAGTTGAAAAAGTCGTTAAAGTCGGGAGTTTTTCGAAAAAGACGGCAAAAAGTCGGCAAAATTAAACAGCCAGCCAAAAAAATAAAAAAATCGGGATTTAATCGGCCAGCTAAAAAAATAAAAAAATCGGGATTTAATCGGGATTTATTCCCGACTTTTTCCACACTGATCTTCGCTCCTCTCTATCTGTCATGCGGGGGTTGTTGTCCTTGTGTCTAATTGGTTGCCATCTTATTGGTTGTTGTCTTGCGGGGTGATGTGGGTGATGATATATTGAAGTTTTAACCCACGATGTCTTTTTCTTTAATTCACCCCTTACTGGAACCTGACTGTTATCTAGTGCATGTTGTGGTGCCTGCTGTGGTGTCTTATCTTCCAATATTACTTCAACCATTGAGCTCTCGTCTGATGTATCAACACCTGTAGCCTTTTCTGCTTCAGCCTCTGTTTGTGTTTGATTGTCGATCATCAATGGCTCATCATCTGATATGTCAGTCCCTGGAACATCTTCTGCTTCAGCCTCCGTGGACTCTATCTGTTTATTGATGGAATTATTCTATAATGTAATTTTTTTCTTTTTATACCAAAACTTCAGGAATTTCTTCTGCACATTAATATTTATAGTACCCACCGATTCCATCCATGGGTATCCCAAAACAACATCTTCAATAGCCATATTTGAAGCATAAAATATCAGAATGCAATACATACTTGTCCATAGAAATCTTCAAATCTTTGTAAAGTTGCACTTGCTCATTATTAACCTATGTGTGCTCCATGTGTTTCACTGGCACTTGTAATTTTTTTTCCAAGTTGACATTTATGAGATTTTACTTGCAACTTGGATTTATAGACAATGATTTTCTCTTTCTAAATCAATCCATAAACCTGCAATAAGTTGACACCAGTAGAAAATAACCCCTTACATGTCTCATTCTCCTTTTTTCTAGTATGAGACCATTTGTCTAAAAAAATTCTCCATATTCGGCATCTGAGAGTTTGAGCAACTGGTCGATGTCAAATGAGCGCCACCATTTGGCAACCTCATCTTTGAAACTAACCAGTACTATAGCCCTCCAAACTTTCCCATATTTGAACTTTAGTCTTTGTATGAATTCTTCAATAGTAGGGCTATCATCTTTCCCTGTAAAATTAAGATCTGCTATGAAGAGTGTTTTGAAGAAAATTCACTTACTTGGCGAAAGTTTGAAATGGTCACAATTCCATCAATATTGCTCAGAATCCCTATTATGACCTGTTTTCGGAAATGGAATGACCATTCTACATCTTCCCATGTGATAGAAATCTCGATCTAGGCACTGGAATTTCAGATCTGTGCTGCAACTCTCCCGCTGTCACCAAAAATTCTGAAAAAAGAGTTGACTTTAAATCAGCGATATCTCCCTCATCTGGACTCCGATTCGACTAATTTTTTTTTTTGAAATCGGGTATTTTTTCACAAAGAATCCAAATCTGCAATTAATTTTTGCCGATTTTGCCTCAAAACGTACAGATCTGTGCCGCAAACTCGCTGTCCCAAAAAAACGTCTGCAACACCACTGATTTTTAGATCAGATATCTCCTTCATCCGGACTCTGATTCGGCCGATTTTTTTTTTTGAAATCGGGTATTTTTTCACAAAGAATCCAGATCTGCAATTAGATTTTGCAGATTTTGCCCCAAAACGTACAAATTTGATCTGCATACTCGCCGCCCCAGAAAGTTCCTACAAAAAAAAAAATTTCTCCACTTTTGGCCAAGAAAGTGCTCTGATACCACTTGTTATAGATCTGATATGAAAATTTATGATAATGTAAATAAACCCAAGAAATAATAAGATCTGAATAGATAGAAATGATTCTTTATTAATCAAACCCTTAAGGTAGGGCAATACCATACATTCACTCATTAAGGAAGGAGAACACTCCACAAGCCATATGCTTGTTCATACAATATTCCTTGACATCTCTCAATGTGGAGTCTCTAGCCTCTTTATAGGCCTCATACATACAATACCATGGGCCATTACCATGGTTCCCTCAATACCATCCATCTAATACCATGGGCCCATTACATTATTACTAACTACTTGTGGTCCCTTACATGATACGGGTTCACCACCTTATTTATTACTATGGCCCATCCCATTATTACATTATTCCCTTGGGTACCTCC
Source organism: Pinus taeda (assembly GCA_000404065.3). NCBI lineage: Eukaryota > Viridiplantae > Streptophyta > Pinopsida > Pinales > Pinaceae > Pinus > Pinus taeda. The sequence goes on from APFE030873958.1 coordinate 155,232, forward strand.
CTTTGTACCCCATATTATCCCCCCTAGGTATATTACATCGACCCATAACTGATTTTCCCTTTCTGTGTCTGATTACTTGCTCTGATACCATGTGAAAATTCTGTCACTGTAGCAACTGATTTACTTTTCCTACTTATTCCACAATAAGTTATTCATGAAATTACTTCAATAAACATTAAAATAAATACTGCTGCAGATATCACACTGTAATACAGAAACAAACATATGCACAAGAATCAACACATTGACATAGTTATTTTGGACAACAGTCCCCGGAAAAACCCAATGCAGGAAAGCCGGTGCAGCAAGGGAGGTTTTTATTATTCAGCAATTCTTCAGTACAACAGGGTGCCAAACTAGCTTACCCACAGAGAGAAATAATTTTCCAACACTTCTCCCAATCCCAGCGTCAACCCGACTGACCTCTGCGTGGCTCTCCGACCCTTTGCGTCAGCCCCTGGGCCTCTCTGCGTCACCCACACAGGGCCAGCTAGTGACTGCGCAGTCTTCTTCTGTTTGTGCATCTGCCTCAACGCTGATCTTCAGTGACTGATCCCGTCTCTCTGCTCCGTACTTGCTGCCTCTTGATTGCTCACCAGATCACTGGTTCAATTTCTCAGCTAACCCCGCTCCAAAAATTGAACTGACTGGTCTCCCTCCAGTGTGTTCTCCAAGTGACCCTCAAGCCTCCTCTTATATTTTTTTCGTTGACACATCAACGACTGAGATTAAGTCCCTAATCAACAACTAAGATTAGATTTGGCTTGATCCATGACTTTTGGACCATTCTAACACAATTTTATATTAATTCACATTAATATTTTATTTTCCCTAAGTTTAGAATTAGGGATTCCATTAAAAATATTAATTATTTTAATGTCTCCCAAACTATTTAGAATCTGCCCAAACTCTTTCTAGGTATTAGAGATCTCATGTGCCTTTCCACCAGTTTCGTGGCTAGAGCACATCCGATGCTACTCCAAATCAATACCTTCCAACTAGGTCATCTGGATGGCTAGAATGTGCTTCCTTCTAGATGACCATGCCTTCAATACGTATGTTGATAGTGTGGTAGTTGTCCCTGCGGATGCAAATCCGTTGAAGAAGTACAAAGCTAAAATGGAAAAGACCAAGAGGATGATCCTGGATGGAGTCAAGGATCACATGGTGTGCCACGTTGCTAGCAGAGCAACTGCTAAGGAGATGTGGGATGCTTTGGCCACATTGTATCAGGGATCTTCTGAGCAGTGAAAGATGTACTTGGAACAAAAGTTGAGATTTGAGAGCTACATTGTAGATCCCTTCTACATTGTAGATGTAGAAGGGAGAATGTGTGGATCCATTCCTCACGAAGTTGGAGACCCATGATGAGTTGTCGGTTGCGGGGCATACACCTCAGGATTCAGAGTTAGTGAGATTGGCCCTAAATTCTGTCTCGAATGAGTGGCAATCTTTGTGCAGAGTATCTTGGGCAGAGTAGCATTGCCAAATTGGGATGAGATGTGGGTAGCTCTAAAACAAGAACAACTGAAGAGAGACTTGGTCAAGGTCAAACTTGACAAAAGCAGCAGCAATAATCGGTCGAAGCCCAAAGTAGATGAGGAGGACAATGCGGCCCTTGCATCAAAGAGGCAACAGTGGCAACAAAGACGAAAGAATGACATCTCCAAGGTGAACTGTTTCAGATGTGGCGAGATGAGCCACTATGCATCCCAGCGTCCCTTGAAGGAAAAGGACAAGGATGAGAAGCACGATCCTAAGGTTGCAGCCGCAAATATCGAATAGGAGGAGGAATTCGCCATGACAACCAAGATACCTCCAGGAGGGAGGTGCGCTGATATAGAACTGTAGTTCGATAGAGCTACAGATGGGCAGGATCCTTGAGGAGCCCACCTCTTGGATCATCACCTTGCTACGGGAGCCCATGATCAGTAGTAGCGGGCTGGAAGAGTTTTCATTTGGTGCCATGGAGTGTTGGAACGACAGATGCAGTAGTTAGCAATGCCATAACTTGAGCAACACAAAGAAGAGAGGCAACAGTGCATGGAGGCACAATGCAGAGCTTCAACAATGTAGTGGCTTCAGAAGACAATGTGGGTCTAGTAGCAGTCAGAATTTCAACACCAAGGTGTATCCACGAGATACTTATCTAGTTTTGGGTGTTCTTAGTTGCTTCTCCTAGCAACTGAGTTGTAGTACGGATGTAGTGTTAACAGTGGCAGTGCTAGAAGCGTAGCAGATGCAACATTTGAGAGGGAGCTGTAGTATAGATGTAGCATTGGTAGTCGCAGTGTCAAAGGCAACAATACAATAGCAGCAACAACACAGTAGTTGGTGGACAACATGTCAGACATTAGCAGCGCAAAGGATGATGCTTCAAAGTTAGAGTAGTATGCAGTAGCAATATATTGCTAGAGCACATTCCTTGCTAAGAGGGATTGTTGATTTGGGGTAGCATCAGATGTGCTCTAAGCCTCAAATTTTGTAGGAAGGCTTGGGCACATGCATTCCAAAGAACCCAGAAATCGTTTTGGGAAATTCCACCGAGAGACAATTATATTAAAATAATTAATATTTTTAATGGAGTTCCTAAATCTAAACTTAGGAAAATTAAAATATTAATGGGGATTAATCTAATTGTGGGTGAATCTTCTAAATAAAGACGAAGATCAAGTCAAAATGATCTGAGCCTTTGATTAGGAGTTAATTTAGGACGTTGGTTGTCCAACAAGCAGATATAAGAAGGGGCTTGAGGGTCATTTGGAAAATACAATGAGAGATCAAGAGATCGAATTTCTGAAGTGAGAAGTTTCCAGGAGGAAATTCTGATCGAAGAGATCTTTTGCAGTAGAGGGGCAGTGACAATGATCCGAAGGAAGATTTCCAGATCCGGAGATGCAGTAGCAAGAGGTTGAGTTATTCCCAGTGCAGGAACTCGCGAGTGCAGAAAGGTGCAAGTGCAGGAACACACGAGTGCAGGAACAAGAGTACAAGAACGCGAGTGCAGGAACGTTAGTGCAGGAACCCGCAAGTGCAGGAACACACGAGTACAGGAACGCGTGAGTGCAGGAACACGAGTTCAGGAACTCGCGAGTGCAAGAACGCGCGAGTGCAGGAATGTGAGTGCAGGAACGTGCAAGTGCAGGAACGCGCAAATGCAGGATTGTGAGTGCAGGCAACATGCGCGCCGAGGTTGCTTAGGGAATATATTTGTTAGATTTTCTTGCTGTTTGGATTGGCAATTGGGCATCCATAGATGTACTCAGATTTCACTGCTTCATAATAAAATAAACCCCTCAGCTGCTGCACCAGTTTTCCCACATTGGGTTTTTCCGGGGATATTTGTCCCAAAATAACGGTACCCTATGTGTTTGTTTTTCCTCACTCAGTTTCTATGTTTTAAAATCATATTTAGTTTGCTGTAGGCTGCTTTAGTAATTTACTTCAATGTTTCAAGAAGAAATCTGAAATAAGTTTGTAATGTAATTTACGATCTAGGTGAAGTAGATTCAGTTGGTTGCAGTAGGATTCCTGAGATTGTTAGATCTAGGAATTTTCACAGTTACAATGAGCACACAAGGACAAGGAGGTGGCCAATGGAGTAAAGAATTCATTGTTTAAGGCAATGGCAAGAGGAAGGCCCCATATAAGGACAAGGAGGTAGGTGGCCAGTGGAGTAAAGAAAGCCTTTTAGAGGTTATTTCCAGCCTCTTTACAAACTAATGTAAGGGACATTTGCCTATTTGTCTGCTAGATTAGAGGATTTGGCAGACATATCAACTTTGGATGAGTGGAGGACCATGAACCCGGTTAAGTGGTGGACTTGTCATAGGGAAAATGGTGTTTATTTGCGAAGTCTTGCCAGTAGTATTCTGTCAGAAGTGGCAGGCTCTTCATTAGCAGAACATAATTGGAGCACTTATAGCTTCATTCACTCTGTGGAGTGCAACAAATTGGGATCACAAAAGGTTGAGGATCTTGTATATGTTCATTCAAACCTACACCTTGTGTCCTGTAGGGGTGAAGAATATACAAGTGAACCTCATAAAGATTGGGATGTGGAAGCAGAATATCTAGACTTGAGGTCTCTTTATGTTCTTGATATTAGTGCTAGTGGTGATGCAAGTGGAACTACAATGGAAGTACTAGTAGAGTTGTCACTTTTGTTGAACAAACATCCTATTATATTTTTGTTGTTGAGGATGAGGGTTTTTATGATTACAGATATGTTAATGTAGCCAATAATTTTCTCTAGCTCATGTTTTATTTCAGTTTTAGCACATACAACCTCATGTATAAAGACTGATTTTGGAGCCTTCAATGTAAAGCCTCACCTATAAAGGCTAATTTTGGATTTTTGCATCATGCAATCATCTATTGGAGTTAACATAGACTTGGTTTTCCTGCTAAGACTTCATTTATGTGTCTCATTCTTTCTTTTCTTGCAAGATAATGTGTTATTAACGCATTTATGAAATATATATAATGTTTCGGCCGACGTTTCCATTTTCCAGGGGTCGCATTTTGAGCTGTACCCATTTTGGAAACTTCTAGATATTTCAGCGTTTTGTGCAACTTAGGTAACCATGAATAGAGGACATGCAATGACAATCCATTACAAAGGGGAAATGTGTCTCCTCCAATCCAAAGTACTCTAGTAACCTAATTGAAGTACTATCCTCATGAAGCTATCATCTTGCAAATACCTGTACTCTGATGAAAATCACGTGTAATTTTCATGCTATATGACTGTAACACTGTTTATTCTGGATCAGTTTATGAACCAAGTTCTTCATTTCATATTCAGTAAATGAAATTTGTTCATTTCAGTATAATTCTATTTCCATCTTTAAACATCCTAAAATGGGGTCCCCAATTCAACTTATAATGCTAAAATCGAAAATAATAAATGGGAAATGTAAGTAAAGGTAAATGGTAAAAGTCGAATACCATTAAAAATAGAGATCTCTTTTTGTGTGTTTTCCAGGGGTTCTTGGTGTTCCGGTTGGGTATATATGGAACTAACCATTTGGATCAGTTCATAGCTGAACCAATTCCAAACCAGTTCAGAGGGCTGGTGTGGACTGGTTTTGGAATAGTTTGATTTCTGAACTAGGTAGTTTGGAACTTAACTGGCTGGTTCTGATAACTATGTCCTTTCCATTTTTGTTTAATTTAAAAACCATGGATCTAAGAGGCGCAAGTAAGAAAATAACTCATTTGGATTTTAATTTGTTGATACTTTAGCTTCTAAGTGGTAAGTGGTCTCTCACAATTGTGTGCATTACTATAGGACTTGGCTGCATAACTCTGTAAGTGGGAATCCTCTCCAAAGTCCATGCATCATGAGTATTTTTAGTAAACACTTTGAAATCCTTGTAGATAATGTATTTTTCCTATGGAATCCTATTGAAGGTGAAAGCTAGTAATCTCCTTTAATTCTTTATCCTGCACAGATTTGATAGTTGAATCCCTTGATGTGATGTAATCATTCGAGTGCTTCTTTTAAGCTAAAATACTTTAGGCGTTATATAGTTTTAAGGATATGTACATCTAGGTGTTCTAAACTTCTATAGCTTAGCCATAGGTTTAGGGACATATAGACATGTATCTTGTAGTAAGCAAAAGTTGCAATATATCTTGGAGTAAACAAAAGTTGCAATATCACTGTTTCCTATTTTCACTGTTCAGATATGACATTTTGAGAATGTCTTCTTGTTGATTGCACAAGTTAATGCTTGCACTCCTGTTTCCTCGTTTTTTCAAGGAGAGTAGACTGATCCAACACCCAAAACTTAAAAAATAAACAAGAATTTACCTCAGAATTGTATCCTTTTGAAAGATGCTGGATTTGCTATTATTTTTTATTGGATATTTATGTTGAATCTTGAAGGCTGATGTGTCTAATTGGGATACAAACGTTGAAAGTGTTATTAATTGCATGCCAAACATAAAGCTATGGGGCAGATGTCTGTCAAGTATAATAACGTTTCTAACCACTTGGTATTATATTTCCTTACTCTGTAATATTGTGCAATATAATAAATATACTTTGGGGTAAACTGTAACTTTATTTGTTTGGTTAAGAAGTGGCAGTGTTTTCTGATGGCGTTTTCTTATTCACTTTGCAGATGCTGCCAGCATACTCTAAACGGATTTCTGAAAAGCATGTTGTTTCCTTAGTTCCTTTTATTCCAAATCTCATATTGAATGTATCTGTAGACTGGAAAGAAAGGCTATTGAAGGTAATGGGTCAACCTGTCATCAAGGTTTCTCATCTGATGTTGTTGGTACACAGGGGCTAGTTTGTATTTCATGTTAAAATCAGGATAGCACTGAAATATATTATAATTTCTGAGCATAGTTCTGTTGCACCATATATATATATATATCTGTGTGTGTTCATTATCTTCATGATGCTCAAATGTGCAACTTAACAACTTAAATTTATTGTGATAGTATGGTTACTGATCTCAAATCTTTACAACATTGGGTTTACTTAGGGGTTAGAGATACAGGTCCTAATATATATATACATGATAAAAGTTAAAACTCAGTTGGGATGCTATTTTTTTAAGGTGTATATACATGTTAAAGAAATGTGGAGCTGACTTTTGACCTCTCAAAGAATCTCTTGGTTTTGGGGGATGTTTCCGCCTAAATCCACACCTGGGCTAGCATGGAGAAATCTTTAATCCAACTGGTGTGGCCTTGGGGGCAAGTCTTGTTTTGAGCAGCTAGAGGGGTGGACCCTATGAGGCTACTAAGGCTTAACAAGCTTTAGCAAATGAGAAATATTTGTTCTAGTAGTTGATTAAGATTGACCAAGACACATTCAACCATCAATATGTATATTACAACATGTTACATCAAAGCATGTAAATAAAATCCTTGAGCATAAATGACCATAATCATTCATAAACAAGAGATATAACAATGATAATCAATGAATGAAACACTCTTAGAGCAAGAGATGTAACATGTAGGGACTAGAGCCAAATGAAGAGTACTTGAATGCTCTAAGTAAGTGATAATTGCTTGAAAGTAAAGTGCTTGAAAAGTAAATACTTGGAAATTGAAAGCTCAAAAGTAAACAAAAGATGATTGCTTGGAAGTGAAAGTACTTGAGCTTGGAAATGAAAAGGCCCCGAAGTAAATGTGCTTTGAAAATAAATGTGGCAATTGCAAAAATGACCAGGTACCAAATGTTGTGAATGAAAATGTTGTGAAATGTTTTTGGTTGATTTTAGTTAAATTAGATTTCACTTGGACTTAGGTTAGTTTAGTGTGTGAGTGCACAACATGAAATATGTGATTGCAATAAATTAAGTCTAACTATGGTTTGTGTCCTCTTCCAGCCTTATCCTCGTTGGGTTAAAGAAGGCTGCAAGGAGATCCAACAGGAGGAAGCTAAGGCTTCGTGCACTCCCCTGATTTCACAAGTTAGTGCCTCGCAAGGAGATCCAACACTAGGAAAACCTAGTCTGATTTCACAAGTGGACTTCTACTGATTTGCCCCAATCTTACAATAAAAAGATGTAGAAGAAATTTTCCCTATTTAGTCTAATTCAAACAACAGGCCTTCTCTAATCATGCAAGATGATCAAGCTAGGCTTGCAACTTGCATGAAAACATATCAAGACTTGAAGGAGATTTATTACTCTTTGCAAAGATGGAAATCTAAATTAAAACAGGAATTGAAATCTAATCTGAAGAAATTAATAAAATTTAATCTAATCTAGGATCATAAATGAAATTAAATCTAGATTAAAATTGGATTTAATCTAATGAAAAGAAAATTGAACTAATCTAGATTGTGATGTGCGTTTGAGCTAATCTAAGGTTAATTTTAATCCCACAATAAGAGAAAACCACAAAGAGACGCAACCACAAGAGATCCCCACTAGGTAGGGGGGATGCTTAGGAGACTCTCCTAACTCCCAAGATGATTACAATGCTTGATGAGTCCCTTGTAAATCAAGGGATCAAAAAGATGGATTCCCTTATGAATAAAGGGATCCCAAAAAGGATGGATGAAGTTACAATGGTGAAATTTTATGGTTTTTCTACGAAGGGTCCAAAATAGGGTGCTTCTGAAGTTCTGAGTGCTTGAGATATTCGATTTTGAGTGAATTTCGACAACAGCTCCCCTTGTAAAAGCGCAGGCCTACTAAAAACCGTCAAGAAAATTATATTAGAAATGCCAAAAATGGATTTAAAACAATCAAGCAATGTTAGTATTTATAACCCCAAAATGGCAAGTAAAATTCTAGAGTTAAAAATGCTAAGTTCCTACACTAATTGGCTAAGGAAAGACCAAAGGAACTTGGTCTTTTCTCAGCCAATATAACTGCTTTTAGCGCAACGGTCAATAGAAAGCCTTTAGAAGCTATATATGTCAATGAAATGCTTGAATAAGAACCAAGAATTGCTGCTAGAAATTTTGTGAGGAGAGGAGAGAGTAGGGGCACTTTTGAAGTCCTATGAAGCCCTTTGAAGGCACTTGATCCAAGTGGGACTAATGCTTCTTGGTGCTTGAAGATTGGCTGGTTCAACCAAAAACTTCCCCAAACTCCAGGTTTGAGGAACGTATAACACACTTAATATCTTGCAAAAGAGATTATTAGATAGGTGTAGTTTGCACATCAAACAAAGTAAACATGTTATTCAACCAAGAAATGCATGTAATACTAAGTTCTAGAACACAAACTATCAAGAAGATGTAATGTTCCCTATGAATTGATTGCCTACGGAAGGACAAATTAGCCTATCCGACCCTGTAGGCTGTAGTCTCGATAAAGGGGTAAAAACCCAATTTTTCCAATGTTGGGGCAACATTGTGCAAAAGTTGGGTTAGTTGGGGCAGAAAACCCAATGTTGGGGCAATATTGTGGAAAATTTGGCTCAATTGGGGCAAAAAAAACCCAATATTGGGTGTTGCACCCACAACCACTCACATTTTGGAGCCCATGGATAGATCTATAAATAGAGAAGAGTTGAGATCAAATCATCATCATCAAATTGGACTAAATACATTTGTTTTCTTGAGTTGTGGCTTTGAGGGTTTTAAGACCCCTTTTCTCCCCTACTAATTTCGATGGTGAAATATTCCACCCTAGTTAGTAAATTTCTCATTTATCTTTTGTTTCTAATTTAGAAATCGTGGGATTCATCTGTCTAGAAAGACAATAAAGTTGGTGGCATTTTCAGGCAAAATTCGTGGTATCTCTTGGAGCAAGTTCAGTGCATGGTTAAGGAGTTTTCTCGGGTTATTTCGTAGAAGCAGCGAGTCTTGCAACTGCAGGGGCCGTAGGCACAGGGATTGCAAGGACCACAAGGCGCAGTCGTAGGAGTCTACCCTAGGGATGCACTTGTAAAAATATTATTTTCTAAGATTCTGACCCTCCCATGCAAAATTTTGAAGGCATTATGTTATAATGACAATCTGCTAGGGTTTTGGTCTGTCCAGGATTGTAGGCTTATATTCAGGGAATTGATACAGTATCAATCCATCTTGGACATATTCTGTAAGGATTCAACCTTTCTCAGGCTACAAATGGTTTTAGAAGGACAACTGAACTTCCATATGAGATATCTGGTCCTTTACAAGTTGAGTTTATTTAGGATAACTCTGGCCACAGGCATCTTAGGTTACAGCTAAACGTCTTGGCATAGAATAACCGAATCTTTTGTTAATACTATAATTGTTTAAAAAATCAAGGTTGATTAGTAATCGTGCTATACTCTGGGGATATTGTGTTTCTTATGTTGATGATCATTTCCAATTTTTGCATATTGATGGTTCATGTATGATCACCATTATTGTTAGATGAATTCTTTATTTTGATGAAGTAAATCCCACTGTTGAATGAGAAAAAGAGTTTGGTTAGAAACCCTAGTTACCTGAGAGGCCCTAAAGGCAAAAAAATTGCATTAGGATACTACAAAGGATATCAAGCACTTACTATCTCCTTCTTTGGGAAACAATGCCCCTATCAAGGCCTAAACTATAAACTTTAAGCAATTGAATTGAAAGCCCAACAAGTTACCTCAATGGAGAGCAAATTAAACCACACAAAATTGCTAGATCATGGACCTCTGAAGTCTTCTTGTATTATTATCAATGATGGAAAAATTACAACAATGTTTCCCCGAGGTCAGGCTTCCTACCTCCTCTTGTAATAGAGCGGAGAATTACATTTATATAGAAATGGGAGCAAATTCTAATGGATATGATGATCCAAAGAGAGGTCCACAAATTACCCAAGTGGCATGGTGTTGATTTCCAAGCAAAAACGAGTTTCTCCATGTGTCAAGTAAACTGCTGTGTTGATCTTCCAAATGGCTGTATACAACTGCTAAAGATGGCAACATATCTCCTAGAGAGAGCTGCATATGGGTAGGTGGAAGGCAGTGTAGCCAAGTGTGCAATGAGGGGGAGTGGATGGGGAGATAACTCCCCACTCAACTTGTGGTGCTTGTTACGTCTCAAACTAGCAAGGGGCCTAGGAAGGGATCCTATAGGGCTTCTACTAGGTCAAGGGCAACAATGGAGCTTTAGCCCACTATCACCTCAGCTAAGGCTCCCTACTCTTTACAGACTTTCATTGATGGGAGGAGACCTGGTATGTAGGGAATCACCTATGAAGAGTAGATCAATGAAATGGATAGGAAATGATTTCGATGACCCTTTCCTAGGACAAACTCAAAATTAGGGCTTGCTTTCTTTGTAAGCAAGATGTAGGGTTCTCTAGGAAGGGTTGATGAGGATTTGAAGGCGAGGTTTAGGGAATATGACTCGCAAAGGAGCTTCCTAATCCTCAAAATCCTTATGGAATTTGGTTTCCCAAGTGGTCTTTGAAGAACTAACTTTGATAGGAAATGGGACCACATAAGACCAGGTGGACCCCATGTTAGGTCAAGGGGATAATGTTTAGCAACCAATGATGGGCTTGACCTAATAAGGGAGAAGAAGGGGATCAAAGAAAGGATTTTGAATGAAAGATGACACAATGATCCCTTCAGGCTACTAGTCAAAGGAGACCATAGGCTAGAAACAATCTTTGAGTTAGGGCTTGAGTTATCTCGTAAGCCGACTATTGAAATTGTCTCAAATTTGGAGGGCACCTAGGAGAAACTCCAGTGCAACTCTATCCTCAAGATCAAATTTTTTTGGTGAAGGGATCCTCGGGAAAATGATGCCCTAGGTCACCTATATGAACTAGGCCTAAAAAGAAAGGCAGGGGGGAAAAGTTCAGGGTTTTAGGGTGATCACCTGTGGTGGACCAGTGCCTAATCCTTTGGGGAGATTGCAGTCATGAATGATTATGAATTCAGATTTGATTTTCTAGGTCAAGGAGGCCTTAAAGACAACTTTGCTTAGCATTAGGGTAGAAGAAAAGCAACTTCAAAGACTTTACACTTTGTTTTGCAAAATAGATGGCTTATCAAGATAAATTTCAACAATGAAATATTCCTAGGAACATTCATTCATTATACACGGCCCACATGAAGCAACACTATCTAGAAACAAAATTTTCACAACTTCACAATATTGGATGCTATAATTAAGCCCTCGTATAGCGAAATTCCTAGCAACAATGTATGTGACAAAATAAAGAAAGAATAACATTAAATCGCACTTACATGTATAAGAATATTCCAAAAAATTTGTCAATCAAGAAGCTCCAAGGCATGAGAAAATGGTCCAAACATCAAAATTCATTCCATGCTCCACAATTTCGTCCTCCAAGAAGGATAACGAAGTTCTCTAGAGAGATATAAGTCCAAAACCAAGTGACGATCAAATGATTCCATCACGCTTTTATTTATACACTTCCTAATGAATTTGACTTAGCTAATTAGGCCTAATTTAACTCCTAGAATAAAATAATGTGCATAGGAAACAACAAAACTAATAACTTGTTGGCTTGAATGTAAAAATACACAAGATATTTTGTAATAATAATTTATTATATATATAAATGTATAAGTGATGTAGAATGTTACAATGAGGACCCACATATGTACTAGGCAGGTGCCCCTTCACAGTTGGGCATGTCTTTTAGACATGCCTTTTCACTTAACTAATGACTACTTAACATAATCATTACTTGATTATTTAGTATTTACATTTATTTATATTTATTTATGTTTATTTTATTCTATACAATTTATGTTCGTAACATTGCCCCTTCCTTCAAAAGCTTTGTCCTCAAAGTTATTGTTGGCAGTTTACTTTACTTTAACCTCTGAATCATTCTTTGCTTGGCTCACGTCATTTTTGATAATTGGTCACTAGTAGCTCAGCTTGTATAATTCGTTGGTAACGTTATTTTGAACCTGACGTTATATTTGTGCCTTTTTTCTAAAATAATTTTATTTATTTATTTAAATATAATAATAATTTTTTTTTTTTTTTTTTCTTTATATTTTGTTATATATAATATATAATTATTATAAACTCTATAATAGTTATAAATATAACTTTATATATTAATTTTTATATGTTATATATGTTAATTTTTTTTTCCATGGCACGTCCATATACATATATACGAAGGCCACCACGCTATACAAGCATTGCTCCACGTAGAATCGATGCATCAACCATTACACCGCTTGATGACCGAGAAGGAGACAACGCTATTTTAACATATCGGATCTTGGAAATAGCAGAATGGGAGGTACGATGGAGTAGCGGTCTCGATTTTTTATGTGACAATGAATGTTTATAACGGACGACAGGACGGTTGTCTGCTGACTGCGAAAAGGGTAGGGGTTGGTGGAAGACAAACCGACAGCTTGTTCGCCAGTGGACAAACGACGAAAATTCCAACTTGCGAGCGGATGGAGAGCATATCGTATTCGCAGTGGAGGACATGAGAAGATTTCTGATCCTTTTATCCTCGTTGTGTGCAGTTCGTATATAGAATGCAATCCAAACGGATGGAACACGTCGGGAATTGAGGAACTTTTTAACCAGGGCAAGGTTCTATCCAACACATGCATGGTGGCGATGCACATACTCTTCAATGACGAGACACCCTTCAATTGCATTTTACATGCATCATCGCTGTTCCGCACGATGACGACGACCCATGAGCTGGGGAAATCGACGGAAAATTGCCCATTGTGCAAACTCGACCAACATTCCTTTGGGGGAAAGGCCACCCATGTTGCTTCATTGGACTTAAGATAAACAAGTTGAAAAACTTGACGTCCTAGTGCTATCTTACATGCTTCAGTTATGTCCACCTTACGAAGGGCTGTACAAGGGCCCTTGGTGCAAAGAAGCTTGGTAACCACATCTCTGAAAGGATCTACGGTTGGATTGCCCAGAGAAGTAAAAAAGTATACACCATTTATGTTTGAAGCACCCTGATTAATAACCATTATTAACTCAGGTAAAGGTGCAGATGCACCCTTTACAACAACGACAACTTCTTTTGGATTTATATTTTTTGCAGATAACTTCCCTTTATCCAACTTTCGTAAAGATTGACACATTTCTTGCAAGTTGCAAACATGATTAGTCAATACTTCACATAGAACGCCATAGAGGGTTGCTCTATTTCTTTTGACATTGTCCTTCCAATGGTATTTTTATTCTTTGCCCCTGTTCCTGCAACTTGATCACCATCTATGACTTGTGCTAGCTTAACAACTTGGGTTGTGTCATTCATGTCCGTTGTCACTGAACGTTTCGTGCTTTTAGTGGCAAATGTGTTGGAATGCTGTGAAGACCTCTCGGTAGGTTTCATATTATCCTTAGTTACAATTTTAACTGAAAATGCTGCTTTTTTTATCCCTTTTTCATTCTCTGACCATCTCTGATTCTGTTCCTTCACAATATTTTGGTGGTTCTTCATGAATGACCTATTAGTAGCTTCTTGATATTCCCGGCCACCAGCTGCAGGTCTCTGGACAACCAAAAACACTAATACTTCTCTTATAGCTTCTTTCGGAAGTTTTAGCTCTTCCAATTGCTCATCATCATTATCTAGATCATCATCTTGACCTATATCATCCTCACCCATATCAAGGTCAGTTGCATCGGGATCCTCATCTTGATGGATATCATTTTCATGTTCATCATCTTCTATTACATCTTCATTTTCATTATCATCATTCTAATCAAAATCTTCTTTTCTTGCTTCATCTTGTTTCATTTCTTGACCATCACTATCGTCTTCCTCTGCATAACTTTTCTTTAGACATGTTGTAACTTCTACACATGATTTTTCTAATCGCTAAAATGCTTCTTGAATTTTACCAAACTACTCAACGCATTCAGGACATAAACGTAATGGCATATTGTGCGGTGAACTATATTCAAAGACTCGCATGATTATATTGTGCGCCATAGCTCTGATACCACTGAAACAACAAAACTAATAGCTTGTTGGCTTGCATGTAAAAATACACAAGAGGTATTTTGTAATAATAATTTATTATATATATACATGTACAAGTGATGTAGAATATTACAATGAGGACCCGCATATATACTAGGCAGGTGTCCCTTCACGATTGGGCATGTCTTTTAGACATGCCTTTTCACTTAACTAATGACTACATAACATAATCATTACTTGATTATTTAGTATTTACGTTTATTTATATTTATTTATGATTATTTTATTTTATACAATTTATGTTCGTAACATTATGTAACGACCAAAAGTCGTATACATAGTGAAAATATTTAAAATACTTCGAAGACAAAAACATCCATCGTAGGATAGTAATTGTAAATTGTATATTGTATAAAGAATTGATGTAGGATGATTACAAATGAGAATGAGGGTCCTGTATATATAGCCAGGTAAGTACCCTTTCATGAACAGGCATGTCTCTAAGACATGCCTTTTCATTATTAACTAACTAATCATTAGTTAATTTACTTATTATTTATTATATTTATATTATTATGATTATTATTTATTATATTTATATTATTATGATTATTATTTATTATCTATTTTTACATATTTTATGTTCATAACATTGCCTTCCCCTTCAAAAAACTTTGTCCTCAAAGCTTGTTGATGAAAGGACTTGAACTCTTATCTGATGTGAATATCTTCTCTCCTTGGGATGGTCATCTTTGTTGATACAAGTTGATATGATCCTTGGAGTGATATATAAAATTTTCGTACTGAGAGCAGATCAGACCATCCTAGATTGATCTTCTGCGGAATCAAATTTTGTGATGAATTGTTATCGTGGGATTGGATTCTGCGAACTAAAGTATTCTTAGAAACATAAACTTGTCATTTATTTTCTGAGTGATACTGGTACGTAATTTGATGGGAAAGTTTGCTCTTGCGATTCAGATGTAGATACATAATTTGGTTGGACTTCCCCTTATCATGTTAGTGATTGATTCCTGATTTTCTTCAGGCGCTGTTGTTGTTGTTGATCTAGATTGTTATTGAAGTCAATATGGCAATATTCTAGAATACTAAATGATGATATGAAGCCAAGGAGAAGCAGAGCAGATCTATGAAGAAATAGGAGCAAGAAGCCAAGGAGCAAAGCCATCAGGGAAGGCTTAATTTAATTGTATATATTTAATGAGTATAAAATAATAGATTCCTTATTATTATTAAAGCTATATAGATTAAATACAAAATAATATTATTAATATTAAATAATAAGAAAAAATAAAATTGTTTATTAAAGGCTAACCTACTTAGTTAGTTAGATAATTGACTTAATACTAAAATAAAGGACCTACCAAAATTGAATAGGTGGCAATTTCTTATTAAAATTATTTTAAAGTTATTGAGGAACTACTGGGAAAAAAGATGGTAGTTTCTAATCAGTTAAATTCATTAATGAATTTCTGTTTATTTATATTAAAGTTAATTTGGGATGATTAACATCATTCTTTAAAATTCCTTTATTAAGGTAAAAAATATATTATATTAATTAATCCACTATGCTAATTAACTAAGGCTTAAAAGGATTTTTACTACCTATATAAACAAACATCTTATTGTAAGTAATGTTAAAATAAAATGTTAAATTTTTATTAAAATCAAAGAGCAGAGAAGGACTAAAGGAGAACACACGGTCCAGAAGATGAGAGAAGATTACAATAAAAGAACAACACAAGGAGCGGGGGACAGGGCGAGGGCGAGAGCGGGGGCGACTAGGAAGAAAGGGCAGGGTTGCAACATCTGCTAATCTTCCAGCCATCATCCCTATTGAGATTGCTTGGCTTTTTTCAATTTCAATGGCCTCCCTAAACTTCCGGTGATGAAAAGGGGCAATCTTGGCAATAACACGAGCCTCCTCAATATAGGGGGTCCCACAGGAACAAGGAATAACATAGACACCTTTCATGTCCTTTGAGTCAATGGGGTCTTTAACAGATCTAAGAGAGCTACAGATGGTGTTAAGGGGTCTAAAGGAAGAGGGCACATTATGCCTCCTGAGGATTCTCGCAATCTTATCAGTGGTCCCCTGGATGAACGGGAGATGAACCCCTAAGACTTGATCCTTAGCCTTGGGACCTTTGTTGGCTTTCAGGAAAGCTTCTAGACCTTGGTGCCTACTATAACCATTATTAACAAAAACATTAAGGAGATGGGCTTTCTCCCTTTCAAGGTTCTTTTCATCGGAGATTTTCAGCGCACGAGTCGCTAGCGTGTTGAGAACACCCAACTTTTCAAGAGGGAAATGATGGGAGATGGCATGAAGATACTGCTTAGTGTGAGTTTTCTTCCTAAACACTTGGTGGGAGAAAGAGCTGTCATCATTTTTTGAAATGAGAACATCAAGGAAAGGCAAACATCCATCAACTTCCTGCTCCATGGTGAACTTAATGGAAGGGGATTGATTGTTGGGATGTTGGAGAAAGAGATCTAACTCCTCCTGGTCATGAGACCAGATGACACCAGTGTTGTCAACAAATCTTTTCCATAGCTTGGGCAAGAGATGCACAAAGGCCAAATCCTTGGTTCAACGTCTTCCATAAAAAGATTAACAACAACAGGGTACAGGGGTGAGCCCATGGCAACCCCGCAGGTTTGTTCATAGAATTCACCTTCGAAGCTGAAGAAAGTAGACGTGAGACAAATTTCGACTAAATGAGCGGTATCAGGATCGGTTAGGCAGTCGATGACCTCAATGGCCTCCTCTATTGGAATGCAACTGTAAAGGGAGACCACATCAAAACTCACAAGAATGTCACAAGGTCGAACTTCATGCACTTAAGCTCATTGACAAAAGGCGAAGAGTCTTTTACGAATGACTATGTGAGGCCCACAAGGGGTCTAAGCTTCAGGGCCAGGTATTTAGCTAGGAGGTAGGTAGGACCTCCTATGGTGTTGATAATGGGTCTAAGGGGAGCCCCTTCTTTGTGAATCTTTGGAAGCCCATAGATCCTCAGAGTGATGGGGCTAATATTAATAATATTATTTTGTATTTAATCTATATAGCTTTAATAATAATAATGAATCTATTATTTTATACTCATTAAATATATACAATTAAATTAAGCCTTTGTTAGTTAGTGTAATAATCAACATAATAATTTTTTTTTACCTTAAAAAAGAGAATTTTAAAGAATGATTCCAATTATCCCATTATAACTTTAACATAAATAAATAAGAATTCAATAATGAATTTAACTAATAGTCCCTCAATAACTTTAAAATATTTTTAATGAGAAATTGCTACCTATTCAATTTCGTTAGGTCCTTTGATTTAGTATCTAACTAACTAAGTAGGTTAGCCTTTCATAAACTATTTTAATTTTTCTTATTAATTTTTCCTTATTATTTCATTTAATAATATTAGTTTGTATTTAATCTATATAGCTTTAATAATAATATTAAAACTATTTTTAGTTATTCTCATTAAATACAAATAGTTAAGTTCAATCAAATATAGTAATAAATATAACAAAACTAACTTTTGAATTAATTGAATTTCCCTTTCCCTATCCCTTGGTCTAGTATAGTGTCCCGGTCAAATATAGCCGTTTCCTGGTCAAATATAGCCATTGTATGATCTTCTCTCTCTATTTAAACTACTACCATGATCGGGTTTTTCAACTTGTCCTGACGATGAACCACACTTGTTGGTGCGAAACGCATCGACAAATGAATTATGATGTGATTTTCGCTGAAAAATCTTCTCAATACTTGATATGGATCACAGAAGCCTAAATTCAACAATTACAAACTATTGTTTACTGTTGATAATCAAGTGGAAGAATATGAAGAGGAAATTGTAGCAACCATTAAAGGGACAAGAAAGTCTGAAGATGTCAAACTTGATCATGATGTAGAGATAAATCTTATTGAAGAATGGTTTGAGAAACCTTTTGAACAAACCGATGCAGGTCTCAAAGCAGCAGCCAGAATAGTGAAGGCTCTTGAAAATGAGCACAATGGTAAAATCAATGAATGATTCATATGATATGGAAATGGAATTAGTAGAGGACATATTTGAAAAAGTTCCTGGTGTTTGAATGTATTGAAGCGCAGAGGAAATAAAACATTATTATGGATTGATGAGGCAACAACCAAGTAAACACGAAACTAGTGATCATGAAAATGAACTTGTTGAGAAAGGAGTTGAGCTGAGTTGGTATCATCCTAGTTGGAATAAGAAGCAATATCCATACTTCATGATTTGGAGTAAGAAGAAAACTAAACAGGTTGAAAGTGTCAGAGTTTGGAGCAGCAAGTGGAAGAAGAAATTTCATCAATATGTTGATGCAAAGAAAGTTAAAATGAAGTCATATTTGTAAGCCTAGCTGAGACTGAGACCAACATGCATTGTTATGAATTGATGAAAATACATTTCTCCATTAAGGGGGGATGTAAGAATAATGTAGAAATGGAAGTGTCTAGTAATGTGATAGGTTTGTTGAGTTTCCTTATTAGATGTACGTGAGTTACGAGATGTTTTAGAAGTCATTGATTTCAAGTGTAAGTGAGTTGTATCTGAATCATAGACTCACCTTCCCAGTTGTTATGTTGATTGAGTCTAGTGATCCCATTGTTATATAACGGGACATATTGTGATGTAAGCAAGTGTGCCAGCTTAGGCCTGAATTAATAATATGTTCTTTTGTGTTAACTCTCTGTATTTTCTATTAAATGTTTAGCCTTTTTGCGGCATTGACATCTATAAAATTGTGTGTGTTGTCGCACAGAATGCGTAGGCACAACGACAATGGCTCCGATCGAGGGCTGTCACTCTGATCCCCAATCTCTCCGTTTAAGCTGTCTCCCCACAACAGGCTAAGGGGGGTAGACCTTATGGAAAAGTGGAATGAAGAAGAACTAGTTGGGAACCAACCAGTTCGGGAGACACAGTGAAGTGATCAAGTACTTGATTAAGATTTAGCAAGGCTTATAGGATTTGATTATATTTTAAATGATTGATACCAGTGCCCTATGGAGTCAACGATCTTGCTAGGAAAATTAAGACCAAGTAATTGATTAGCAACTACTGCTTAGATGAATGACTATTTTATATGAAATACAAATCCTAAAACTAATGTGAGATGCAAGAATCTTGGTTAATTTTAGTTAAATGCCTATTTAAATGTGAACCCTTCAATCTTTTCTATCTTGAGCTTGATTTCGTAGTAATTGGCAAAGAGAAGATCAGGAGAAGCACATTAAAGTGTGATTAATGATACCTCTCCTGAACTTCTAACATACCCGGTGCCTCCGGCGCTATAGAAAACTGTGACTCTGATGACTGCAAGGTCTCTGTTTTAAGTACTATTAAAATAGATTTTTCAAGAAAAGACGGATAGATATCTATCTGTCTATTGACCAAGCTTATGCTTGGAAGTAAATTTTATCCATGCAAAGTTATTTTATATGCAAATGCACCGGAAGATGAGATGTAGTTAGACTTGAGGATGGGAAAACACTTATGTTGCCAAAGACCTCAATTACCCAAATGAGATGTCCGCTTTATAGATGAAGACTTAAAAGATAAACTCTTGAAGATATTACAATTAAAACACCAGCTTATTGCAAATCTTTTTGATACAATTTAGCTCAAAGAGAACAAAAACAACTTTGCAATTAATGTCAACAGATGCTCAAAAAATACTCAGTTTATGAAACAAAAGATATGCATTTTATTACAATTCCATGATAGAGTACTTAATTTTCATAAATTAGTTTTTAGGACAGCAGTAAGAAAAACTTTATGACAACAACAATATAACAATGTAAACAGTAAGCCTAATGTTGAATGCCTAGCTCAAGAAATTAATTTCTTAATGTATTAGACAACTTAGGAGCTAATTTTAGGCTAACCCACGTGAAATTTTTCCACTGTTATATTTCAGACTTCAGAAAAATAATTATTCAGAGATAACAATGACCCAAAAATGTAGATTTAGGTCAAATTCTTGATACACATCAAACACAAATGACTTATTAATGTATTTAGCAATTTTTTAGTTAATTTCAAACCACTTAGATGTGTTTTTCACCACTATTAGAAAGGTATATGACTACTGTAGCAAATAGTGAGGAAAAAGATGGTTTAGAGATCAAACCCTTAGGCCCTAGGCCTTGAAGATCACTTGCCCAAGTTGTCCAAAATTTTTATATACCTGAAACACAAAATTTTACCAATTTTTCTGCAAAAACCCACCAATGATTAGCTTCAGAAAATCAAATATTCAAATCAGAAATGGAGCAAGAGGAATCTAGGCCCAATGGAACTAGCGTTGGGCTAGGAGAAGGCAAATATGGGCTTAGAAGCCCCAAAACTTGAACCCCTTGTTCTGAAAAAAATTATTTTGCTTCAAATTTTTAGATTTATTGCAAAATCTTTAATGGTTGGCCTTGTAAAAAGATTTGGGATAAGATATTGCCCTCCAGGGCCTAGATCTGTCTCAAAACCCCCAGATCTGCTTTAAAATTCTCAGATCTGAAGATTTACTTGGTTGATTTCTCAGATCTATTTTTGCATAAGTGAAAGGACAAAAACTCAATATGTACAAAAATAGAGAAAATCGCAAAAACCCAAGTGTTAAAATTTAAAATTATGTTACAAAATTTCAGATCTACACAAGTAAATAACAGATCTATACAAATAATTTACAGATCTATATAAATAATTTACAGATTAGATCTGAGGAGTATGAGTCCAACTTCGCTCCTAGATCTGACAATATAAGGCTCTTAATAGCCAGATCTATCAAAATTTCCACAAAATATTTAAAAGATTATGAAATTTTAGAGAGGTACTAGCCCAAAAACACCTTGCAGAAGAAAAAAATATCGTTAGATAAATCCTGTGGCTTATATGAAGTAGGCTCTTCAGAAAATATTTGTTGAGAGTTCGCTGGTCCAACCGAGGACTATCCCCAAACGCTCAATGAAAACCTGAGAGATTTTCTGCGAACACTAGATTCACCATCAAATCAAGCAGAGAAATAGAACAATAATAAATTTATGAAGAAATAGAGATACTTGCTACTTCAATCAAAATTAAAAAATTGTTACCTTAGATCCAACAAACTGAATAAGGTACCTGTATTCAGATTATTCAAAGAGAGTTATTGATTGATAGTTTTCACATAATATTAAGAAAAAATTTAAATAATGTTACTATAAATTTATGAAGAGGAACACTAGAGCATGTTGAAACCCCAAAGACTTTTGGATTAATTCAAAAAGGTATACAAGAGAGCTTGAGAGCTTAGTACACGATCCAGAGATCGGATGATCTCAACTGACAAATGACCTCTTATTTAAAGATAAATCTTCCAACGACTAGTTCGAGTGATCCTCGTCAAAGCAATCTCGATCATTGATGAGGATCAAAATTTCTTTTAATATCATCCATCGAAATTTTAAATTATTGAGGAAATTTCGATTTTTTCAATTAAATGCATTTTAATTAATTCAAAAATTAAAATTTTGAATTAATTTCCTCAAAATTTTGACTTTGACTTAACCCCAGGGACCAAAGACTTAAAATTTAGCAAAATAATCAATTAACCTTTGTCGCTGGACCTCTTTAAAATTTAATTTTTAAAGGACCCACGAATTTTGCCTTTGGAAAATTTAAATTTACTTAGGACCTATAATTAATTAAATTTCTGGCTTAGGATTTTAATTAATTTTGGCCAGAAAATTTAATTAATTAACTTATGAGGGGATAAATTATTTTTCTAACCCTCAAGACAATTTACATCATGATTTTTACATTTTTTACATCTCAAGGGGGAAAAGCCATTTGAAATAGACCCTCATAGACTACCCATTTCTACAACACAAATATAATCTAGCAGACTAAACAATTTGTAATAAAATAATCTAACCAAATAGTTAGGATTATTCTTAAATCACTTTTACAGAGACTCGATCTATAACATTAGGAATCCTTTAAGATCCTAGTGACAAAATCCACTTCGACTTTGGAGTAAGGCTGAAGGAAAACTCTGTCGACCATCCGAGAATGGATTGGTGAGACAAAAAACCTCCCAGAATGTAGATCGTCACCAGAAAAGTAGGTTTACCTAGGTGATTACATACACGACACGGATCTGCTGAGATTATTTTCATTATACACATGCAAAATGAGTTTACAAGTGTGGAAAAAGTCGGGAATAAATCCCGATTAAATCCCGATTTTTTGATTTTTTTGGCTGGCCGATTAAATCCCGATTTTTTTATTTTTTTGGCTGGTCGTTTAATTTTGCCGACTTTTTGCCGACTTTTTCGAAAAACTCCCGACTTTAACGACTTTTTCAACTTTTGGACCCTTGCCGATTTAATCCCGACTTCGACTTTTTCCACATTGGTTTACATTATAACATGATCCTCAGGATGACGATTGTTGGTACCATTCTAAGACCCTTTTTCCCTCCCAAAACATGACCATTTCCTACTTTTTTCTCATCATCCATTCCTCAAATGCCTTGGAAATTAATTAATTTAATAGTTTATAGTTGTTGACATGCATATTAATTGATTTAGGGGTTTTGTGTTGACAAATTAGGATTTTAGGCCTAAATCACTACAAGAAGTCTCAACAACCTGTAAATGGCTTATTATGTGACATGTGGCATGGCAGCTAGGTAGGAGCAGAAGGCATGGACGAAAAGAGGAATGTCCAAACATGGACAAGCACCTATC